>JACCPG010000089.1:0-137234 GCA_016069955.1 Drepana arcuata
GGGACAAATATTTTATCTGTAAGTAGTTAGTTTCAACTGTTCTTTGTAAATATTATTAACTGTTGTTATTGTAAATAAAAAAAAATATTTGAATAACAAGATTTTAATCTAAATCTAAAAAAAAAACTTAAGCGTCAATAAATTTATAAAGTAAATTTTAATTAAAAGTTATGTAAAAAATATTTTAATTTAATATAATATATATCCTCCCGCTTCCCGTCAAGGGTCCACGAAGTCTAATGAACACATCATTTTCGTCTTTGATATATTTTCTTAAACCGACGAGCATGTATGAAGAGACTGATGAATGTGGACGAAACGAAAGAGGTATGTAAGTCTAGAGAGAACTGGCACTCTATACTCTCTGTCTACCCCGTTAGGGACTTGGCGTGATGATATGTATGTATGTATGTATATTTTCTTATCAACGTGATAGATGTCCAGTCTTAGGAGTTCTAGAAGCTTACATATCCCAGGTAAACAACATTAGTGTCATATCGCTACATAATCTATAAGATCTATCCCAGTGTCTACTCAAAGTATGAATGGGAGATCCGTTGTGCGTGCCCTATCTCTCGTTTCATCTATGAAAGATTTTATCAACTCTAAATGCGACTTTAAATGTAAAATTTGTCAACCCTGATCCACGTGGTGATTGGATAGCACCTGTTAACTAAACATACCTAGATATAGAGAAGGCACCAATCAGCTAGAGCATCTGCCTCGGCTAGATTATTGCGCAATAATCCTGGGGGTAACACACTGTCCCCGACCAGATGTGCTACTAGGTACTTTGAACCTTGTATCACAACATCTATTTATTTACTGCCAGTTCGATGACTTGGACACAGATGTGTTTTGAAAAAGGAATGTTTATAGGTTTTGTAAGTGGTCTGTTTATTTTTTATCTTTACTCATAAGTTATCTTATCCGCGAAGTATTATTATTTTGACAGATTTACCTGTATTTCACCGATAAGTATTGTATTGTAAAATTATAATAATATTGTGTAATATATTTCTGGAAAAACCGTCTAATATAAAGCGGTTAGTCTCCTCTGTGCTGAATTAGGTACAAATATAATTAAGTAGACATTAATTAAGAGACCTCTCGTGACAGGCGGGCTGGAACATATCTCGCTCAGAGAATCAGCATTGCTATCCAGCGTGGCAATGCTGCTAGTCTTCTTTGGCACGTTGCCTCGGGATACCGATTTGGGACAAATATTTTATCTGTAAGTAGTAAGTTTCAACTGTTCTTTGTAAATATTATTAATTGTTGTTATTGTAAATAAAAAAATAGACATTAAATGACAAACGTAAGAGTCGTGGCGGCCGAGCGGTTTAAGTGCTCGACTGCAAATTAAAATTGCGGTTTCAAACCCAGACGGTCTGGCCTTTCTAGTTTTTCTAAATAAAAGTGATTTATCACAATACGACAAATCGTGAGGAAACCTGTACATGTTCGAGAACAATTAGAAAAAGGTATAGCTAATATGTTCTCGGCGAATATAGCTTACTGTCACACCTCTGCCTTTCCCCCTTTCGTGAAGGCGTGGTGATATATAAAAATAATATTTCTGCTCAAACTTAGTACCTATAATCCTAAATTAGCGCACATGAGTGATCTAATTAAATTTAATCTATATGTGACTCTCGCAAGCCAAACATTGCTAAAGTATTATTGAAACTGTAACTTGATACCTTACAAAATTATGCTTAAGTTTGCAGTAGTATCATTAAATTACCAGTACGATCAAGAGTACGATCAAGTACCAGTTGCAGGGCTATCAAAGCGTAAATATGTTAATATACATTCAATGGAGCTGTTTATGGGATTCTATTTATCAACTATGTACCTACGTTATTTTTTTTTAATAAATATATATATATATTTTTATACCAATCAGGTGGAAAACAAGCCACCTTACCCATACCCATACAGCGGTGGCGGTGGGCCACATGCTCGCCTGAAGGTAAGCGGTTACCGTTGTCTATGGACGTTTGCAAACCAGCGATATTATTCGCGCGTTGCCGAACCTGAAAGAATCTTTTCACATCCTTCTTGAAGAAGGACCAAATAGCTACAATGTGCTCTCATTAAAGCTGTTAACTAATAAGTCCAGTTTGCAGTATTTTAATTAATTAGTAATAAGAGCTCAGGAGCGTAGTATTTTTTATCGGCTTCTTAGGTTATAGGTAAATAACTAAATATATATGGTTATAAATAGATAATTTATTTTTTACCTGGTGTATAAACTCACACATCCAGTTAAAAGCATGCTAGACTTAAGAGAGAAGCAGTTCTAGACTTACAGACTCTTTCACTTCATCCACACACACCGGTCTCTTAATGAAAGTTCGCCGGTTTTGGAGTATTCTTGATGTACCCACCTACTTTTCGATCGATTCGTTCTGAAAGTAAACACGCGGTTTTCCCCCGCCTCCTCTTCCAAGCTCTTCATAAACCTATTATACTTATCTGTATTGTATATATATTTTACGGTAGCTCAATACGTGAAAATGATACCATTTGTAATGGTTTTTTTTGAATAGGTTTATATGGGAATTTATTTGTATTCGCATTAAGTTATTCCCACCATGGCACGTGTTTCTAATTGTGAGCCCGCATTCACTGATTGACGTAGGAGTTTAGCGAGGCACAATACCGTTACACTTTCTACCGACGACACACCCTAATGTGAAATACCACTTTAAATACGAATACGGAACTAAGGAAATGGCGCTAGTAGTACGGTTAAAGCAAGCCATTTTTCCTATTATGTATATGTTACTTGGTAATTATATTAAATCATATTTAGGTAGGATTAAAAATCTGCGGAAATCGGGTAAAAAAACGAAGGTATGTTTTAAAGCCGCTAAACTCATTAAAGTATGCTCGAAGTAGTTTTAATAAATGAATTAAATATAACAATAGACGAACTTAGACCAAAATGTTACAAGAGAGACTATTCATTGGAAGCCGTATTTTATTTAATGGTACGGTAAAAATTCTAAGCTTGTTATGAAAAACTGAGTTCATTTTACTAAACATCTTACGAAAGCAGCTTAGAGGCTTAATAATGCCTTTAATGAGCTACCGCAAATATAATTTACCTGCCAATATTCGGTTGGCTGGTGATAAAAAATGTATTGTCCCATCGCCGTCGCCGTCGATCCCCCAGGTGGTCGCCCCGCCACCCGGCTCCTTGTCATACGGAGGTAACACAACCTAAACCATAATGTTCATCTCATGTCATTCATTATTTGATCTCTGAACTGTGTGCTATTTATTTTGATTCTGTACAAAAAATATTTAGATTTACTAACATTAAATCGTAGCTGCGGCTAAATTATATAATTGTTACTTTAAGATCATTTTGATACGAGGTATTAACATATATTACCTGACACATTGATAATAGCAATAAATATAGCTAAATGCATGTATGTAGGGATGTAGGGACTCAAATAATCAGCGTAAGACCTTCTACAGGTGAAAAGCATTTAAACTTAATAGTCCCACTATTAAAAAAAAATACGTAAAATAAAGCTCTTAAATAGTAATTTATACCCATTTTCCTAACGTAACAGACGTAACGTGTTCATATCTTCCGTCTGTCCTGTCCAGTTCTTGGAGCAGGTGTGTAACTATTTAAAATGATGGCTTAAGAAGTAATAAGTTACATTTCCAACTATATGTGGGGATGTGGTCGAAACAAAAGTCGGGCATTAGTTGAATGATATTTCAAGTTCGACGTTCCTTAGACCACATAGACACATTAAGCCGTGTGGTCGAGCCTCAAAGTGCACCTTTCCTGTAGCTCAACTAAGCTATTGTCTAGTTTTATGGCGTATGGAATTTCACTTTCTGTAGTCAGTAAAGATAAAATTGCATTGTTATACGATGAAAATAATAGAAATATAATAAATAAATATAAAAAAAATATATAGAAAATAGCTCTATTTAAATTTATATGAATGTGACGCCATCTACCTTTGTTTCAACACACAGAATAATAATATATTTCATTTGACATGTATTTTAATAAGCTATAATAATACTCGACATAATTATATCGCAGCTAAGTTGAAAAGAGCCAAGTGCTTACGGTATCTGAAAAAGGCTTCTCCTAATTAGTTGAGGTCTGTTGTGCGGTGCTATCGGTAACGTGCGGCAAATGGGTCGATCGCGCGATCATGCGGGCCGCCCGCCCTGCACCGCCCGCCCGCCCCGCCCCGCTACCGCCTACAAACGCGTCAAAGGCCTTTGTACGTGGATATGGGTTAAAGGTTAGTGGTAAGAGCAGCGGGCTACTATAATTAAATAAAACGGTTCATTAAAATTTTGTATGTTTACACTAGTATTCATTTGCTCGATTACCAATTATAGCAAGATAATGTAACATAAAAATATATTATGAATGAGTGTCTGGCATACGCAGAAAGAATGCCATTTTCTTCTCGGTAATACATTTATATTAACCTTATTTATTATTACTCATATGTATTTTTTTTAACATAAACCTCCACATTAGCTACCACCACTAGTGACCACGTTGTCGTGCTAATTGTTAATAAATAAATAAATATTTTGGAGTTCATTTTATTATATATTTATCTATAAGACTATTATAACACAATATTTGCATAATTTTGAATTGTAGTTTCAGAGTTTAATATCCCTTAATGGAAGATAAATAGATATACAATATCTATATGTATAGGTTTCTATGTAACTAGGTCGCTTTATTCCGTCAAACACTTTAGGTCGAATAATAAGAAAAAGCCACGCTAAATATTTCTGCAATTTCCTGAATGGATGTAATTAAACGTATTTATGAGCCGTGGTGGCCGAGTGGTTTGAGCAGTTGCCTGCGACGCAAAGGTCGCAAGTTCGAATCCCGACTGTACTAAGGAGTTTCTCTGGACTTAAGTACAGTGATTAGTCACACCACGAGCTTGAAGGAAAACATCGAGAGGAAACCTGCATACGGTTTCCTCTCGATGTATCTCGAGGTATCAGTAACGGCGATGGACTCGCCATCTGTCACGTTGGCACCTAATATACCTCTGGCGGAAAGTGGTTGTGTGGGTATTACCGATACACCTCTGCCTACCCTTTCGGGGACCCTTGTGGGAAGGCGTGAGGATAAACGTATTTATGTATGTATGTATAGCTATCTATGCAACTTAGTAAAGCTGTAATCTCATACAAAAAATACAACTGTCAAGCTCCCCCGCTAACGCCCCACACTGTGCACTCTTCCTAAGCAGATAAGCTCGGCAGTGCTCGCAGCGGAATCTCGCGTCTATCCTTGTAATGAGTTTATCTCATACGTGTGGTGCAAATTAGCCCATTGAATCTGGCACAAGGATTATTTGGAGGTGCGCGGTCAAAGCTCTTTGTCTTCATTTCTCTTTATTTCATGGCGTGTTGAGTGCAAGGGGATTTTATCTCTAATGACTATTCGTTTGTTGTCAAAATTAGATGTTTGTTGATGACTGTTAGTAATGAGATTGTATTATGTACTAGCTGTACCCGACATATGTTGCATTCTACGTAAATAGATAAGATCAAGGTAGTTATGTTCTCATAACAGCATCCATCCTCTTAACAATGTGTGCACAACCTAGGATCACGTCACCGTCCGAGACGCATGGTCAGCATTGCCTTATCTCATCCGGCGCTGGAGCGGTGGCCACCGGAGTGAGTTTAAGATATTTTAGATTCAGTTGTCTAGTATCAAGTTCTACTAGCACTGATGTAGAAATAGGAATTAGTATAAGAGTTTTCTAGTATCAAACTCTACTAGCACTCATGTAAAAGGAATTAGTTTAAGAGAGTAAAATGCTTTCGTTCTTTTAAAAAAATCCCGAAGCGCTCCCGAAAGTTATCAAGGTACTGGAGATGATCATCAAACATCTTCTATGACATCTTCTATAGAAGGTTAAAAGTACTTAAAGGCCGAACAATTGACAACAGGTGATGGATAGATCAGTGAATAGTCAATTGTGAGTTGGTACCAACGTTTTAAATATGTACTATTTACCAGTCACAGGTTTTAAGTTAAGAGGTTTCCACTTGATAACATTTAATTAGCATAGAGTATCACGTTTCCTTAATGTTTTTTTCAAATGTATTTTATGTAATTGCGTATTTTGTTCTTATCAACAATTGATGGGTAATTAGTAAATTAACTTGCTTCGTCGCATCTCATTGGCTGGATGTCGGGAGACATGAAATCGATTTTTGCCTCAGAAATTTTATTGGTTACTGACTCATGTTGTATTGCTACAGTTTATACATATTTTTTAAATTGTTAACACACAGCAAATAATATATACAATTGTACTTAAGGTACCACGTTAGGGGCAGAGGGTAGAGCGGTAGTTGTATTCTAGACTTACATACAAATTGTTAGCAATTGCAGCTAATTTCAAAATGTAATATAGTTTAAAAAAAGGAACATGTTTGTACTCTGTATATCATTTAACATAAGCGATTAATTTTTTTTAAATAAAAAATATGGAACATATTTGAAATATAAAAACAGTTACAAAATGTTATTTAAAGTAACATACTTGAATTAGAAATATAGAACAAAAAGTGTGGTGTGCGGTGCGTTATGGTAAGTAGCTGTTTGGAACAATTATGTAGATGACATGGCTGCAATATGGTCTGTCAATTGCAATGTTATCGCAGCATCGACACGCGACCGCTTGCTGCGCTATTGTTATTTTTAAACTGTTTTATAGTTCATCATTACAATTTGAATTAACATAATATTTAAATTCGAATTGAGATATAAAGTTGAGTAATACATACTTTATTAATTAGGTGCTTACAAATAATAAGTTTCAATAATACAATTCTTATGAAGGATATTAATCAGATGTGATCAGTTATTCTAGTATTAACATCGATATATTTAATTAGTTACTTTCTAAATACGATACAAAAAACAGAGCTAATTTCGTATATGTAAGCGACTGAAAGACAGGTATATATGTCATTTAAAAGTAATAATAATATAGTTTAGACGTAAGCAGAGGTTGGTTTGAAGTTCTCTTCTTAAGAACGAACATACTTGTTTGAAACGTCTGACGGGACGTGGTGCTGTAAATCTATTCGTTCACGCAACAAGTTTGCTACAACTTCAGAGTCAAATGTGGTCATATATTAAGCCCGAAATAATAAAATCAATGGACCGCTAAGGCAGCATTCAGGGCAGGCTGAAGTGTGAGGGCAAATCGTGACAGCTTTACGGTAACAATCAGCCATCGTCAAAGCGAAGGGTTCTTTGTTTGCTCTCCGAGGAGATGCGGATGACCACAAGAGGACCTTGACAGTTCAAGAAGCATTTACCACCTAGTACTGGGTCCTTGCTCCTGATTTACGGCCGCCGAAACCGCAGGGATTCAATGTGCCTTTGTTGCAACATATTTTTATTGAATAATAAAATTTCTCCAACAAATGGAACAACTTTATAGGTCATAATTCCCTTTTAACAGCCGTTGTTATGGTCCAAATGTAAGAGTCTGCTATTTTCGTCTAAAATTGTGGCGGTTTCAAAGTCAGGGAAGTATTCTCTTTTTTTTGTGTATATTTTTACATCTTTACTCATATAAATTGGACATAGTACTTTGTAAAACCGGCGGTCGGCACAAACGAGTTGCTTTTGAACTTAAGTAGAGTGATTATCACACCACGAGCTTTACGGAGAAACAAAATCTCATCGTGTGATGAAACGTATTGCTTCTTTACGTATGTGTATAAAAAGGCTTTCTCCTAGATGTCTGAGAATTATTCATATGACAAGTTTGTGACGACGTACATATTTAGGGACGAAACGAGACACGCCACTTGTTACGTTGGCACCAAAATCTTTGGAAAAGAGACGATGTCAGTACTCCGCTGCCTACCCCATCGGGGACACTTGTGAATGCGTGAATATATAAAACGGGTCACCAAAAAATCAGACAGCGTGATACTGTCTTCTTGCTACGTAGGCCCTATTTTTTGTGCAGGTAGCAAGTTCTATCCGATCACAGCAATCATTTGTGTTTAAACAATGTCTGGGTAAATATTTATCTCAGTACGTTATACATACATATATTTTATACATACATACATGTATGTATAATAAATACATCTGTGTAAGTACGAGCTTTGGTTAATTAAACGTTTAACTAAGGAATGGATGCAACTTAATGTACCTACAAAAAAAGGCAAGTTTGAAGCGTCACAATTAGAACATAAAAGTAAAACACATCCGTGCTTAAGATACGATCGTTTCGGTAAAACGCGAACATGTAGATAATGACTCGATGAATAATAATGAGGTTGGTAAGTGTGAATCACCAAATATATTTAAATTGTTATCAATTAAAAGCAATATAATAGCGATTTGAGTCGCGGAGCTTCGGCCATATGGTGTGGCGCACGGGTGCAAACTGTGCGGCCACTAACTTTAAGAGCTTATAATATTAGGCATTTGTTTATGTGTCGACCTCTTTAAAGACTCGCGTCGTGATGATATGCAAATATATATATTATGTGTTCTCCAAAACACACAGCGTTGGTTGAAGAAGCTGTCTCTAGATCTCGCCATTTTGCCAAATTAAATGGAATAATTCACCAAGTTTCCATGTTTTTATACTTCTCTCTCTTTTTGTCCTATCAAATTTGTCCTATCCTGGAGCGCTGTGTCAAATGTCACTCATAGCGTCTTTAGATTTTGCTGCCAATGGATGCAAAATCTTGTTTTGTAAAATATTCTTTATATACACATTTGTATTATTTATAACAGCAATAGATAGTATTAGTAAGTACTTCGTATCTTGTATATATCTTCAAGCTGTTACAAGGGTCCCCGAAGAGTTAGACAGAGGTGCCAACGTAGTACCAACATACCCACTTTTCGCCAGAGAATAATTTTAGGTGCCTACGTGACAAATGGCAAGTCCATCGCTGTTACTCAAGCACGACTATAAATTCGCCTTAGTAAGTACACCTTTAAACATATATTGTAGTTTATTAAATACAATTCTCAACATGTAATAAGCAGAATACACACGGTGATGTATATACACACGAATACAGTAACTGTGGAGCCAGGTTCAATTAAGGTCAAACGTAACGGTCAGACATCTCCTTAGCGCCTAATTAGAATTAAGCAAAGATAAAAATGCTATAAAATAGTTCTTATTCTTCTCTTCTCCATTAGCAGGATATCGTTTTATTTTATTTAATCAGCAGGATCCAAGTATTTAGTTCAGAAAACTGTATTTACTCACATATAAAATCTAAAAACGACCTAGGCGGACGTTTCTAGACCAATTTAAGGACGTCTTGAAAAAAGGTCAGGTCAAGAGTACCCTAAACCGAAGAGCATGTAATAATATAATATATATAAAATAATAATAATATTTTATATATATTATATTATTTTTATTTTATTACGAAGAGCATGTATGAAGAGAATAATGAAAGTGGACGAAGCGAAAGAAGTATGTTAGGATCGTAGCAAGTGGAAAGAAGTGGTCTCTGCCTACCCCTACGGGAAAGAGGCGTGATTATATGTATGTATGTATGTATAAAATCGTACTCCCGATTTCGTGGCCCCAAGGTTCATGTAAATTTGTCGGTCTCAATTGAAGTTAATAGGAATTGAGGGAGGGGTGAAGTCGGCCAGCTGACGCTAGGTGTGAGGGAATTTCGGCCCTCCCTGCACTCGACGACGGATGCACAATTGATGGTCAAATAAAAAATGCATGTTAATAGGTAGTGCGCGACACGACGCTATGCGTGAGGTACGCGAGACAAAATTTAATTGGAAATTTTAATTGTTGCCAATGAATAACTTGTGTTTTCCCCAGTTAACTTGTAATTAAAGAATTAAAATTGATTGTAAAATTTTATTAAATAAATATAAGTTTGTTCATCTTCATGCCTCAACAAGGATCTCTAGGCAAATGTGTAGACGCCCCCACCTATAGCTAGTATTATTTTTTTGGTGCCAACTATATCAAGAGTGCGAGCCTTATATAGTTCTTCAGTCACGACTTCATATAAATCTTTGAATCTCTTCTCGTACGTATAGCATGCGTTCCTCTTCTTCTGATGTTCTTCATCGTTGAAAAGCTCGTGCCATAAATAGTAAATATAATATTTACTTGATTAAATACTAAATAAGGTAACAAATTAAACTTTATTATATAAGCATATTGAACGTAAACGAGTACATCATAACAAAATTTACAAGTAATATGGAATGAATTCGTCTGAAAAGGTAATTATTTGTAACGCAAATAAAATTCCTTTGTAAAATTTGTTGTACAAACAGCGAGAGGTTTAGAGCGAGCGAGCTCATGAATGTTGAACAAATAGAGAGGGCTTAACGTCCCCTCTGTTGGTTGATCGACTATCTCTCGCAATTTAATGCCGACGCTCGGCGCATTTACGCGCTTAGAAAACTTATTAGGATATATCTATCTTTTTATTTTCACATAAAATATTATATATACTTTTATGTATGCCTTGTATCACGAAGAGAAATACCGCTGAATGCTTCGAGTCACTGTTGATAATCTCATGTTTAGAATGGGGTTCCGCTTTGAAAGTTGTTCTCTATCGGTGGATTATATACATGTATTTAGGTAAAAAATATATATAATAATAATATATAATATATACTCACGCCTTCCCACAAGGGTCCCCGAAGGGGTAGGCAGAGGTGTATAGGTAATACCCACACACCCACTTTCCGCCAGAGGTATATTAGGTGCCAACGTGACAGATGGCGAGTCCATCGCCGTTACTCAAGCACGACTATAGGTACATACGCCTTAGAATATTCTTAACTGCCTTATTTTGCTTGTTATATGTAAATATACTCTGTACTATTTTTGGGACTGGCTATAATAAAAAAAAACTAATCTTATATTTAAAAATACTTGAAGCTTAACTTTTAAAATGTCACTTTAAATTTCTAGATATAATGCGATTGCATTGCAAGCATATTTAACCTTAAAGCTTTTCGACTTACACGTGTAAGGAAACAAGTCTGAGACCACACGCAGTTTGTTTTACTATAAAGTCTACTATATAATTGTTGTAATGATTCCCAATCAGCTTTAACCATAAACAAACAGTTTTTATGCGAGATGCGTACCTGAGAGGCACGTGGCACCAACAGCTGTACAGATTACCATCTTTACGAGAACATCACATCACTATTACCTGCATTGGTCAAAACCATTTTGATTCCTAAGTTAAACGTTGTTTGGCATGACATGTTTTTAAATCAATAATGCAAATTATTTTAAACATAGCTGAATTAATTATGTGTATTTCCAATACACATAATTCATTCTTTGCATTCATATCCTTCAGTAGGTACCTACATCTAAAGTAGGTTATTGTATGATACATTCAAAATTGGAATGTGATACTATTATTAAAAAATACACAATACAACTTATGCAGGCAGCCTATTATACATGTTTTGAAATCTTAAGATTAAAAAATATTGACCGATTGCATCAGGCGATGGGCGCGAAAATGGTAATTCGAAATTTGAAATTATCAGCGCATTCCATATAATTTTTGTGATGTCACTAGTAACGCGTGTTACTTACATACATATATTAATTTGCTGTGTTTGTGTTGGAAATCTTTGTATCTAATGATTAGCAGTTATTTAAAAACTACGTTGTATGTGAAGGAATAAAAATAATTGGAACTTTACACGAGTGAAAATTTATGGGTAAGCAGAGTTACACAAAACTGTACGATTTAAGTCAACCATTTACTCAATATAATATGAATTGAACTAAATAAGTCGTTGTTGGTAAAATAGTTGCAACTTGGTTGCAACTATAATTCTTTAATAATTTTCTGTCTTTATTATTTCTTAGGATAAAAAAGTTGACTTCTCTCCGAGTCTAGATTTAATTGATGTGCCTGGCTGCAGCTGCGGTACACCTGGCTTCGTAATCTCGTAAGTATTAGAAACAAAAACATTAGATCAGTACACTTACCTAGCTTGTAACGATGAATAACTAAATAGGTTCTCATTAGTTTTTACATAGAAGGGTCTGTCTGCATCTTTGTTAGGAGTTGGAAGTTGGTTAATTAATGACGATTGAAGGTACTTACTTTTTACATAAAAAGGAAGCCGCATTGTTGCGCAAGCTTTATTTGAGGACTGGCTACGTTTCGCGGTTTCCCTTGTGTAAATTGGTATTATATGAATAATGCGACACAAAGATCGTAAGTTAAAATCCCGACTGTACCAAGGAGTTTTTCTGAGCTTAAGTACAGTGATTTGTCACACCACGTGCTTAACGGCAAAGGAAAACATCGAGATGAAACCTGCATACGTCTGAGAAGCAATTCAAAGGTCATTATTTTATTCAAACAACATCTACCTTTTGATCGGAAGATCACTCACAATTGCCTGCATTCTCACACAAGCACTCGCGGTTAAATTATAATTCCACAAGGTTTCTCACATTTGAGAGGCTACTTACCTTTGTGCGAGAAACAATTACTTACTACAATCGCTACCAAGTAATACGTCCACATTGTATTTTATTGAAGAGCTTCATTCTGGGGGCACATTTAAATGATTGTTTCTTGTGTAAACGATCGCTATTCGATTTATATCGTATTGTATTGCGAAATATGGATAAACTTACATAGTTATAATAATTAAAGGACGTTTGTCGTGGTTAGAACATATTTTAAGGGTTAAACCAGAAAAAAATCTTACTCAGTTCACATTATGTGGCAATTGTCATACTCTATTTTGTTGATAGATATATTCATTAATAACCTAAGAGAAGCTTAAATATAATTGCAACTAAAATGTTATAAAATAATATCAATTCAAGTGAAATTTATAGATTGTGGCAGGGACATTAGGTAAATAGTTTAATGAAATGATTCAATTATTGATTAACTGACTTAAAAGAAATATAGTCCGTTTATATTGTAAGGATTCATGTGGTGACTGGCAGCTTTGACAGCTACTTATTATAAAAAGAAAGTTTTTGTTTTTTATGTAAATTCTTTTTTTAACACTTAGAAAATATATAATAAAATATCCAGACTACATAGAGTTATGCATATAAAAAAAAAACACACGTCATATAATCATAAGCAAAAATGAAAGCCACTGTGTGCGCTATGCAACACTAAACTCAGTTCCTAGCCTCTAGCCCTGTACGTGGAGAGGCGTCCCGTTGCGTCCCAATATTGTCCCACTCGATGCGTTCCCACCCCACTTCACGCGCGTATACATTTACATAACACAAAGCGAATGTCGTATATTAAACGTTATAATTACGACCAACTTAGATTTATAGCTCAAAAACAATGGCTCTTAACCCTTTTGTTAGAAAAAAATAACAGCGAGAAGCACGCTGCTCATTTAGAGGGTAATTAAAAGAAATGGTTCTCATAATCCCAAACAATTAAAAGTATTTGCCAGTAAAAAAACAATATTGTGACCTTTATTCTAATCAGTTTATTTAAATTTTGATTTATGCTTGTGAGATTATAGAGTACATTCGAACCGTGTTTTTAAATTTTATTAATATTGGGAGTACAATATGAAAGTAATTCTTATACCTACTAAGTAATCTTATATTTACGTTCCTACTTGTCTGATTTGATAGATGACAAGTTATATGTTTAATGAAAGAAGCCTTGGGGACCTTTGCTTGTTGTTCTTATATTGAATACAATAAGATTTATTTAAACTACAGACGATAAAATAAATATGTAATTAGTTTTAAATATTAGTTTTTTGTAAGTTTTGCAAATTGTTGTTACTGTTATTGAAAGCGTGAGTTTTGCTTATAATATAAATATTTGAAAGGAATTAGGGAAGTCCTATGCCCAGCAATGGGACAACAAAATGGCTAGGAAAAAAATTAAGGCTAGTCAGTCAGGTCACGATTGCGGATGACGAACTGCCAAGTGCTCTAGCAGAGCCCGGTTCGGTCTTGATTATACGATTGACATCGCTTTATGTAAAGTAACCAACCACTCGCCTTTAATAACACATGAATCATATTTTTAATAAGGCTACATCTCTTTTAAGACATATGTAATCCTTAAAAAACTTACCACGATGTTTGTTGGGCTTTACATTTGCTATTGCATATTACGATAGGTAACTATGCACCTTTGCCTACCCCTTCGGAGAACCTTGTGGGAAGGCGTGAGGATGTATTATTATTATAATACGATTTTTTTGTATTTATGGATAGTCATGTATTTGCTCTAAAATATGTGAAAATATTTTGTTCAGTCTAATTTTGACCATACCTTTATTATTTCATTATCATTCTCATTTGATTATATCTCGTCTTTCTGTGTATCCTTTCTTTCATCTGACTTCATTTTCTTACGCGAACATTTTCTACAACAGATTTATCCTTTTGTTAGATGTGAATCGTACGCAAAGTCCTAAGTTCAATTAGCAATCTGGTTACTCGGAAGGGTCCCCATCCAACTCCTGAACACGCGCATGTATAACCATGTCCTACTAAATAGGTTCAGTAGCCACTATGCCACAAGCATTGTCACCTTATGGCAATCATTGAATAAATACCTAAAGTTTTTCTTAAGTTCGATAACATCTTTAATATGTATTTTTTTATTAAGTTTCAATCACCGAACTCCAATACTAGCTGAATCTGTATTCAATAACAAAGTATTAAAACGTTTGAGCAGTCAATTATGCGGCAACCTATCGTCCATCGAGATAGCACTATGGTGGTCCATTGTGGCATGGCGCCCCGTCGATCTAGCGGCGGCGGCCACTACACTTGCACAATATAATAACACTGTTTCCCATTTTATAACAGTAGACTTCAGTAACGCTCCGCTGACCAATTGAGGGCTTCGTTTTGTGGGAAGCCAGATATTTAAAATCACCGCTGAGAGCTGCCGAAAAAATTAAGTTAGCTTAGCGTAGTGTTAGCGAAAAAAAAACATCTAATAAATTCACCCTGATATGTGGTAATGAAAATACCACCCTTCCGATATAAATTTCACTTCTTCTTTTCAATTCATTTTTCACATTCCGATTCAAATTTCATCTCAATTCTTCATCCTAAATAATTTATCGTTATGACTGCAAACATTAAAGTCGTTAACCATTAGACGTTAAATCAAACACCAATCTTATCAAATTGATATGAATAGCAGAGATCGCGACAAAAAATAATAGCGAAGCAGTCCCGCAGAGACCTCCCAAATGCGGAATTGCCGAACTGTTACTTCACACCATTGTCAAAGAGTTGGGTTGTTCTCGGCTTGCGATCGAGGCAATAGATAAGTGGGTTCTCACCTCCCCGCGGCCGCGGAGTCGCGAAAGGGTTCACCGAATAATTGCAACAATCAATTTGGAGAAGCTATCGAGCAATTTGTATGGTATTTGTGCGGGCTGTCACCCGCTGATGTTATCGGCGCTCCTCGGGGTGCCAATGGGAATTCATCTCGATTAACATTTTCTCACACCTCTAGACTTTAATGAGTACCTAATAAAAATATGGTTGGTAAATACCCTCTTATTCGTACCCTCGTTTTCATCCGATTGTATCACCTAAAATCTAGGTAAGGTTATTGTGTATTTCATATTCATAGCAAAAAAAAAGTGTGTGGTATAAATAATTTTTAACAATTATATATAATTATAAACTAATTACCTAATTATGGAGGTACCCACTAAGCTACCCAAGAAACCTCCCATTGAAACATAATTATGTAAACTATAAAGATTAAAGAGATGATTCACTAAGAATTCTACACCCAAACCATAAGTTATGTCGCGTAGTGTTCATAATAAGACATAAACATCACCTTGTTGCAATATGTCACCAATAACAAAGCGCTGCGGTAACGGTCCGCATCATTTGTCCGCCGTAACCCTGTTATTTATGGTCTCCTGCCGAAGAAGGAGGACAAAAACGGGGCTGCAGTTAAATATTTGCCCTGAGACAAGAGGGGGCGATAATTCGAGGCTATTATGACGTCATTTCACGCCCTTTGTGCGATCGTCACGCCGTGTCATCTGCTCCTCGAGACGCCTGCCTCGTCTATCTCTCGATTAAATCTATTGTCTGATTTTTTTTCAGTGAGCGCGAGTCGGATGCGCCACCGACGATGATTTTGTCCCGTTCGCTTGTTCGCTCGACTTCTGTATAAAAACACTTGAGGAGCTGCCCCATTGTCTCGTGGCTCTTTTACGAGCACAGTTTTGTGACGCTGTTATTGTTTGCGGTTGATAAACATCTCGCCACTAGGTACGCAGGGATCATCGTCACTTTTGCCGGTGGTTTATTTAATAAGGATCCATTGGGTTTGTTTGTCAATTATTGTCGACCTGAATGGTTTGAGATATATTTTTTTGTAGGATGGAGTTAATGAATAAAGACTTGGCGATGTTCAAGAGAGATTTGGTCTTGAACCCTACGCCTTTGTTGAAGCAAGATCCGAAATTGGTGGCTGCTATCGATAAGCTTTTCAATAATCAAATCATAAAGTTGGATACGAAAACTGAAGGTGAATGGCTTTTGCCGGAGCGTCGGCTTGATTTTTGCGAAGTGCAGGAGCTTTTGAAGCCACCGAGGAAACATATAGGTATGTATGTATCTTCACTATATTTAATAAGACTCCTCGAAGTAACACATCCTTTTCGCCGAAAATATGACAAATATCGTGTTGTAAATGTTCATTAAAAGTAAAATATATTTTCAGTCAATGATAAGGCCACAGACGTACTTCTTAAAGAAGCTAACGATACAAGAAAGTCGATATTGAAAAATATTGAAGATATTCTTGCTGATATAAATAAAAATGCCGAGGCTGGAGTCATACCAAAACTGATAATTAGGAATCAGCGTCTATGGAGTAATTGTATTTATGATTTGGATAGGTAATTTCAATAATATTTTGTATATATATATACATTAAGTATGAATGAAATGTAATTGTAATCTGGTATTGTTTAGAGTGACATTGAAGGCTTTTAAGGACGCGAAAAAAACAACACTTAGCTATTCAGGTACCGAAGACAAAACAAGGTTTAACATAATTGTGTTTGTGCTGACAAAAGTGCATGAACTGCTTTCTAAAAATTTAACAGTGACTAGGAGGTAAAGTGACTTTTTTTTAATTTATAATAAGGAGCATATGTTTGCTCCGAACGCCGAGGCTCAATCTACTCAAGCATTGTTTTTTAATAATCTTATGAAGATAAATAATATTATTCGGATAGTGAAAAGCTGCTGATAAAAATAATATTTATATATATATATCCGTGATAAGGTTCTGAATTTGAATTTGACGTTTCCAGAGACATCTGGAAACGTCAAATTCAAAATAGTGGACACACTATGGCCATATCCTACTTTAGAAACAATTCGAAATAAAACTAATGTGTATTTTTAGAGAGTTATTCTATCAAAACGTCATAAGATTCCGTAACCAGAGCAACTTAGATGTAGCAGTGAGAGACGTGTGCTGCCTCCTAGAGACACCTCCATGGAATCTGGGTATAATAGCTACAGCTAAGGGGCTTATAGCCGGGCCACTGACCATGCATTATAGAGACGGTGCTGTAATCGATTGCACTACTTCCGGAGGTAAATTTTGGAAGCATATATTCCTTCCCACTAAGGTTCACGAATGGTAAGGCTAATGTTTAACATAAGTGCGCCTTTGAATTTCTTCTCAGACGTATGCAGGTTTCCTCTCGATGTTTTCCTTCACCGTAAAGCTCGTGGTGTGACTAATATAATGACATAAAACTCATCACATTTATAAACATTGAAACTTATTTACAGTTTTTTTTTTTTCGCCATTTATAAATGATCGCATATTTCCCGTCAGGTGTCCTTATGCCTCAAGACATATGCGGTATAAAAGAATTCAAATCTTCAGCAAAATACATTCTGGTCGTTGAGAAAGATGCCGTGTTCCAGAAACTTATAGATGAAGGAGCTCTCGTTAGACTTGGACCTGTGATAATTATGACAGTTTGTAGTTGTTTTCTTAATACACTTAAGCTCCTTTATTCTGCATATCATGAACGAGATGTTTTATTCCAGGGTAAAGGGTATCCTGATGTGTGCACTCGACAGCTACTCTGTCGTCTGTGCATAGAACTGCGTCTTCGAGCATTGGCCTTGGTCGATGCTGATCCTCATGGATATGAAATTTTTCTCACTTACAAATATGGATCTTTGGTAATGAATTACAAAAACAAAGATAATTATTTTATAAAGACAACATTCCCTTTTAAGTTCTTTTTTATCTTTCGCAATTGTAATAGATAATATTTCTTCACACTCTGTCAAATTGGCACCTAAATATATCTCTGGTGAAAATAGGATATTTTAAAGAGTGGAAAGGCATGAACTTTTTCGAATGATCATAAATATCCGTTCCATAACAATTTTCAGGCACAATCCCACCTGGCGTCAACTCTCGCCTGTAGTTCCCTTCAGCTTTTAGGAGCTAGACACATCGACGTCATGACTCTGGCTTCTAATGAGGTTCGCATGCCGCTTACAGATCTCGACAAAAGGAAATTTAAATCCCTAATTAATAGACCTTATCTTAATACCGCTGTAGGTGAGTATTTTAGACCAACATTTAGTTCATACTTAGGTCGATACGTTTCTGACCAGCAGTGTTATTCATAGGTACTCGTATAAAGGAAGAGTTGAATGCAGCACTCAGCAGTGGCGTCAAAGCTGAAATCGAGGCGTTGGCTCCTACAACCGCTGCTCTCTGTGATGCATATCTTCCAGCTAAGATTATGCGTGCCGACTATCTGGGATAAAGTATGTTTGTGAATATACATATACCTTGTTAAATAAAAAAATCTGTTTTAAGTGTTCTAGATAACCGTAGTGTCATCTAGTGATTTCATGAACACTGTTTTGTAAATTCTATCAATCATATCAAGTGTAGCAAACACGTAAAACAAGAAGACTGCTTCGACTTTAGTACGAGTGTTAAACGCTAGATGGCGCTTGTTCCATTTATGATCGGTTGACGGATACTGATGAAGCGCCATCTATTGAATATAGTATTTACTCCATGTTTCAGTAATAAGGTCGCATTTGTTTAATACAGAGGTAGTGGTAATCTCTTAGGAATTTTACTTTGTCTCTGCCGGCTCGGTATGACAGCTTCAGTTACCATATTTTGTCAGATTGCAAAAAATGCGATAGACTTTTATAAAGTTTACAATGCAGTGAAATATCTAAATTATTAAGTAATATGGAAAATAATGCGGAAGGGACAAATGACAAGAAGTCCATTATCAAGGCTCGGTCCTACAATTCAGACCCGCCAATGAAGCTCAAAAGCGAGCCGGTGAAACGGAAATCTTTCAACGTAAATGAAGCAGTGAAGTCTTTGGATCTAGCGTTGGGTAGACTGAAGAAAAGTAAACTGGTTAATGGGGAATATAGCACTAGTCCGGTGAGGCCAAGCAACATGTTTATGGATGTGGACGCCAGGGTTCCATTTACTCAAGGGTTAGACAACGCTTCCTTGATGTCAATGAATTTTTCTAACTATGAGCTGATGCGCAACTTATCACGTTCAAACTGTAATTCTGATGGAGCTTTCAGCGGTACAACGTGCAATGCATACATGAATTCCCAGGACCCTACTGTGAAGAACGAGCACCTCGAGCGATATTTCCGTAGCGCCGAGATTTGGTCTAAGACCTACAGGGAGTGTGGGCCGAGTACCGTGCACTTCGAGATGCCGACTGAGAAGTAGCTGTAGAGGGTTTGGAGATAATAAAACTTCCCGATGAACGATTATGTAAATTTCAAAATTTTATTTATTCAAAGAAACTTGACAATA
This sequence comes from Drepana arcuata, assembly GCA_016069955.1. Lineage (NCBI taxonomy): Eukaryota > Metazoa > Arthropoda > Insecta > Lepidoptera > Drepanidae > Drepana > Drepana arcuata. The sequence goes on from JACCPG010000089.1 coordinate 19,906, forward strand.
ATAACAGAATAATCTCAGAACTTTACAAATTAAACATATCAATCTATACAACACTGTAACTCTTAAACGAGACGATAAGATTTATAACACTGATTAACAATAACGTAGATTTGTAGATGATTTCTAGGGCCATCGAACGACGCTTTATTGAATACAATATGCTTTGCCTACCATTTTGCTCACTTAATTACATTTTATTGCTTATAAAATCGTCTTGTTTAGGCTGAGTTGTATTAAATTGAATGCTAGTGATACAATAATTTTGACAAGGGATTGCTTAGTGTATTCAACATTGCGTCGATCATCAATCTATCCGCTAAAGGAACAATCCGCTGCACTCTAAAGTTACGAAGGCGGATACTACGCTGTATCAAACTGCACTCGACATAATATATTATACTACTAGGTTCATACTGAAAAATGAACCCTAACACGCGCATATTTTGAATAAATAGGTTCCAATAATTTTTTTCACCTGAGTACATAGCTGCTTTAGCTTTAAGTAATTTGTTACAAAAATGGGCCAATTACAAATAAAACATTTCAAACGAAATATAGTTTTACATTAAGAAGAATTTTAAGTGCTGACAAAAGGCTCCGTTACGTCGAGTACAGTTTTTGGCGTATTGCAAGGATCCTAAGAACACAGCATTACTGATTCACATTTAGGTATACCACATCCATGGAATTTGGATAAACTAGGACGAGTATCTAAACTTATATAGTTAGATATATTTACTGGAGGATTTTAGAAAATTGTCGTTTCCACGTAGCAGAATCAGAAATGGAATAATGAAATAATTGACATAGTCATCACATAGTTTCTAATTTCCTGCTTCATAAATAAGATAAGTCGCGGAAGTATTATCTGTAAGTTGAATTTTTTGAAGTTGAAAATTCAACTTGAGAATAGTGAAGGTAGAATTGAAGCGAGTGCAAACAATTATACTGTCATCTTTGTTATGTTTTAATAACAGCCCGGTAAATTACATAATTTATTTTAATATAAATACTTTACATATGATTTTAATTGGTGTTATTCGCAGAAGAATTTGCGTTAACCAAGGATCACAAGATCGAAGGTATTATATTACAAGAATAGCCTCAAAACTGCGGCCGGCGGCCCTCGGGCCAAGAAGCAGTCGCCAATGAAATCAATACACATACAACATGATGTAAAATTTAAAGCACCCCGTTCCAAACTCTCTCGTTATTTATCTAACTATAAAATCTCATATGTTGAGTGGTGTACACGTAGCTCGTACAGTATATTGTCTGTTTGTTTACGACATATGGTATCTATGGTGAACAAAGCAATATTGTTATCATTTCTTTATAATGGAAGAGTTTCAAAATATCAAAATTAATGGTACCCTTAATAATAATTAATTTTATTAATTACAACGAATTCGATTTTACTAGGCCCTACGTAATATCCGATGGAGATATTATGATTATTTAAATATAATTTCATCGAATCGTTAAAATTATGCAATAGAAGAATCACAGCATCCTTAAGACCTTAACGGCAATTGAAATTAATCTCATCGACGTATCGTAGGTATTAATAAGTACAATGATTGTATAATTTAGACCAAATTGGCAGTCTTCACAAACATGGAATGTACGATATGCGTCTATGCAGGTATCCGATAACACTTAACAAATATCGGCAAACATTTATATCTATACAACAACAATGAATTATCTAGTTATGTCACGTGTGCGGTGAAATCAACAACAAATTTACTGTCCGAACCGCGTTTGACTCGTCCCTCCGCCCTCGACTTGTTGCCATCGGCGGCTGACCAGCTGCCATCTAATAATATCTCAATGTACACACACAGACGCTACAATTTTTATACTTGAATAGAACTTATTCATTGCGATAATGAAATATCTATCAGAAAGGCAAATTTTCTAGCTCGATTTATAAATCTATTTTGTACAAGCCTATTACTCAAAGTATATCGGTTTTGAGTTCTACAGTGAAGGAGTTTCCACCGACTACTTTATTAACATATTTAGTTTGTTTTATGAGATAATTGAAATTATGTCATATCCAGCGCCTTTCTTCGCTTGTCGTGTCCTAGATGCCACCACCAGTCATCAATGCCACACTCGCTTGAACTAGCGTTTCCACATTGACTTTCCATCCATCGTTGAGCCCTCAGATTAAAGAAACATATCTGCTTTTATTTTAGTGTAGAATCCCTACTGACCGATGATTTGAACTATACAAAAATTAATAACAAATATACTTTCATAAACTTCCTTAAGGTATGGTAATAATGGACGTAATTACCGAAGCAGTACCTACATATGGCTAGTTGCCTCGTTTCTTTTATCTGAGATCTCAACATTGAGCAATTTTAAGTACCTAACTAACAAGATAAGAAAATTACAATGTGATGGAGCCAAAGCAGCTAAGGTTAGGGGATGATCAAGGTCACTTCATTTCTAAATATTATAAGTCACTATAAAACACATTCTATCTTTACATTATGGTTTGATTATTTTTTATATTTACATTGCTGTGTGAGGTATCAACAACAGTAATTTCTCTAAAACTTAACGTTGACAAATATCTGTAACAAAATGTTTGAAAGGCCTAATATCTCACCTTATGCGATAAGCTCTTCATTGTAGATTAATTGATAACAATGGGAACACTAAAATAATACTTTTGTACGATTTTTAACACTGTAGGTTAAAAATAGGATATCTCGATCTAGATAGACATATTGACATTATAAATTGAAAGTTAAGCCTAATAGATAAAGCTCGAAATGTTAGTTAAGTATATTTGTATTTCATAAGTAATAACAATAGCGAGCCTTTGGAGAAGACTTGTTTTGAGGGGATAGTGAAGTGATAAGAGCTTTTTAGTATCTAATACATTTCGTACATCGATGCATACAATTGATTACCTATCTAGGCTCTTATAAGTTAGCAAAGGACAGTACAATAGTTAGCTGAAGGGGGCTTAAGCATATTTTTATGGATTTCATGAAGACTTTTTGAATTTAGAGGAATTTTAACTTACATTTTGTAGCACGTTGATCGTTTGATATCTATCTATTACAAAATCAACCTAATTATATGTATATTGCTAATATTTTACATACTTTATGTCCAAGTAACTTGTAATAACCTAACGATTCTGCTATTATATTTGTCTAATCTAATCACATTTGGGTGCTTCCAGCTCGCGGCGTTGTTGAACGTGACTGGGGGAACACATTTTAATTAAAGCACTATTCTCATGTACATATTTACAAAGAGTAATATGATAAAGTATTGAATACATTGGGTTGTTGGGCACTCTTATCTATCGGGTGGGGGCAATTTGGTGTCTTCGGGGTCTAGAGACAGGCACTCGCGGAGGTAGTCCTCCATGGATCGGTACACGTGTTCGATGACGCCTTTTAAGTCGTGCCCTTCGTCCGCATACGCCTGTAATTAATAGGTAATAGAAGGTAATACATATATAAGAATACTCTTCTACATAAATATATTAATAAAAACTTTACCTAAAGCAGGTGCAGAACACAGATTTCTCCGTAAGTACCAATTTTGGATATCATTCGCTCTCAAAGGCACCACTTACATACACAATTATTAAATTCAGTTTAATGTGTCTTCGAGCAAATTGTTATATGTTACTTAGATAATTTTGAGCAATTGAGATCTGTAAAATCCGTGTGGTGTTTCATATTAGTATATCGATTGAGTGTCAGTTATCATTGAGGTACCAGTTGCAAGGTAAGATATACCTGGTATCGAAAGAGGACCCCTGCGTCGGTGAGAGCTCGCGCAAGCTGCAGCGCATGCGGGTAGGGCGCGCTCATGTCAGCCATACCGTGCACCAAGTAAAGCGCATGTGGCGGCACGTGGTGCGCGCGCTGTGACGCGTCCGCCTCGACATACCCCTTGTAATTAACTGACGGCTGACCCAAGATGCGCTCCGTGAATGCCGCATCTGGAACCATAAAAACACACATATACCCCTCAGTTTATATATAATACATCATTGCATATACCTTCATCGCCGATAGTGGCACTAAACTAATCTCTGGCGGAAAGTGGTTGTGTGGGTACTACTTATACACCTCTGCCTACTCCTTCGGGGACCCTTGTGGGAAAACGTGAGGATATATATTATACTCAAGCATGCCTTTGAATTTCGTCTGAAACGTAGGTTTCTTCTCGATTTTTTTTTACCGTAAAGCTGGCGATTTATGTGGCGCGATTAATCACAATACATAAATACATAACCAAACTCATTAGTTATAGTCCGGATCCAAACTAGCCATCTTTGTATTGCGTTAGCCTGATGCATGGAAGCACCAAGTAGGAGTATTAATAAAACAGTTAGTCTTAAGTAAAATGTATATAAAACTTACTGTAATAAAGCCAGTCGGTGATTGGGGAGACAGCAATGCCGCACTTGAGAGTAGACTGTTGCGAGCCGAGCAGCATGGCGGTCACGTACCCGCCATACCCCCAGCCCCACACCGCTACTCGGGTCACATCCAGGAATTTGAACGTTTCTAATAAATACCTGGACAAGCCACAACATAGAGTATTTTAATCAGTAAATAAAGTACCGATAAAATAAAAAAAAATTGCGAGTATACTATATTTAGTTTAAGTTGTCAATCATAACGTTTGATGTCATAATGTAAGCTCTGGGTGGCCACGATGTGAACTATCTAATATTAAAAGTACTATGAGAAGTTATGGATAGAATTTTGGCGATTTAAATTTGGCATGGTTGATCCATAAATGCTGGATATCGCTATTGTAAGCAGTATTGATAATCTGAATTTGATTATGATGCGGATGCGCACAGCTAATAGAGCATGGATGAAGCTCAGATGACAAGTATGTCTAGTCTAAAATAAAGTGCTTCCATAAGAGAAGTAACAGTACCTAATAACAGCCAATTGGTCAGCGACCTCAACCCCGCCGAGACGACCTCGCAGTAGCGCACGAGGCAAGCCCCGAGCACCTGCCACATCCAACTTCACGTATACCACGTCATTCCGAGATGACATGTAAGAGCCCCAGTCCACCAGGAACTCTTCTGTCACTTGTTGACTACCTGGTCGGCCGTCTCTGAAAGAGCATCAAAAGAAATATAAGGCATAGTAAATCCGAAAATATAAGCTCTTGGACTAGTGTTTGTTATTCCATTATTCTACTAATATTATAAAAAATGGGAAAGCTTGTGTGAAAAATACTGACAGTAATTGATAACATTTGGCACACAGACATATAATAAGCTGGATATATAATTTCACGCGGGGAATCTTTAATTTTAGTTTAGCCAGTCTCCTCCAAAGTCACGTTTGCAAGACCTCGAATACAGTGATGTATGACACATAACATTTCGAGTTTTAAGGAATGCAAGATGAGAATTAACAAACGTTTGAAGAGAAATCTATATTCTATAAATTTATAATCGGTATAACATTCTAAATCGGTGACAAATTTGATACATATTTCCTTGTAGTCACATGACTAAATACCCGTCGATTGTTATGCATTCAACTAACTTGGTCTTCTTGGAGGGTGTCCAAAGTGCCTACTTAACAAACATCAGGGTATGAATATATCGGTATGTCAAGACGTCATTTCTGTTTACTTGGAACATAAAACAGTGTTATGTGAACCTAAGATGAATAGCGCCTTAATACCCATTTTGACCCGTGATTTATTTAGGCTAATAGTAACACGACGACAGCGTAGTGCCAAAAGTTCAGTTATCAAATTTTGGCAACTTGTAAGTAAAATTAAAATTTTCTTAAAATTCCGAGTTGGCAAATTTTCGAGAGAACTTGCAATAAACCATACGTATGGGAACCCATCCGATGCCATGACGAAAAACGAAATAAGCTATGTAAAGTTTGGTGCCAGAGAAATCTATGTCAAACAGACTGTCTCGTTGATGGCTGTGGATGAAATCTTTAGGGATGTAACCCAAAAACCTGAATCTGCATGCATATCCCTTCCCAACCTTTGTGTGGGATCTTATGATGAAATAACTAGCTGTGCTATTATGAGGCCGCCCTGATGGTAAGCGATAAAAGTATCCTTAGAGTGTATGCAAGAGATAGTAGCGAATCAAGGGTATGCGTACACATGAACTAGGACTGGAAAGGCAGCATCGCGGAGCTCTTCTCTCCAGGAAGGCGGTAGGAGAAGCTGGACTCTAGCCTTGGATCCGCTGCCCAGTTGCACGTCGAACGACCGCCGGGTAGGCAAGGCTAGCTCCCGTAGACGTACTGATCTGGTGATAAATAGTTAAAGATTTTGTATCAACACTCGGACAATAATACGAGTCTTTCCTAAAAAATCTGTTTCCAACAATGTTTTAGATCACGGTGGTCTGGCCCATTGGATAGAGCTCATGACTGCGAAGCTTGAGTGCGCGGATTCGCTTCCCACCATCACCTTAGTCTTGTATGTCCTATATATTTATGAATATATGTATCTATATTGACTATGTCAATTTGTTGGAATGAGAGACAATTACCAAATATGTATTATTATGAGTAGCATAAACATTTTCATTGTTGCATTAAATATGCTATGGTATCTGAATACTACAAATATGTATTTTACATTATAGTAATAACTCACCTATAAGGCCTCGTGTCATACAAAATTCTCTCTAACTTATGAGTTCTGGCGTCGTGCAGGCCGGCTAAGGGCGGGCCGGGCCCTCCACATTCCAGCACGTAGTGTGTGATGCCGACTCTGGGCATCGCGGGAGAGAAGCTCGCTCTCCAGAACGAACAATTGGCGTAATGGAGACGAGCCGGCCACACGGCCAACTCACACGTCAGACAGCGTGGCTCCTCGCGATCCGCTCTCGCCTTTACTGAGTTGCTCCCGCCGCCATAGCTAGGGTCTCGAACTACGTACACCTGCTTTTGCCCAGGTCTATCTGCACTACCTATATATATTAAAAAGAGAAAATATTAACAAATCATCAAAACAATAATACCTTATTATAACAATAACAAAATACCACACGCAAGTACCTTTTAAAGAGGTGCAAACAAAAACCACTCGCTTATGTATTCGAAGTCGAAATGGATGTACATATGAAAGCAATGTTAGCATGACGATATAGTTAGTCAGACAATTTCCATTTCTCATAAGAAATAACACTCAACCGCACGCAATCTAAATACTTAATTTGGTTTGTTTTCTTCACCATATCGGGATGCAGTTTAGGTATGTACAATTTTTCTTTATCTAAACCTTTAATAAGAAAAATAAGCATTTAAGAAGTACATCTACATGAGAGTACTTGAAGGTACTGGAGGGATGTTGTAAGGTTTTACCTAAATAATAAACTAAATTATTTTCCTGGTCCCATGCCAGGATCTCGGCGACCTCGACTTTCCCATGGGAGAGGACAGCGATGCGCTGGCGCAGTACATCGACGTGTTTGATGTGAGTGTAGTACTGCCCGCCGCCCTCCTGCACTGCCGCTAGCAGTAGGAATGCACTGCCATCTTCAGAGTACACCGGCTGTTGGTGGACTTCCAGCCACGGTTCGTCTGTTGCTTTCTCTGAATGCATCTACAAAATAGTGATTTAATGAACATTTAATTTTGTAGCTGGTGTTAACAATTGTTAATGAACCTTTTAAATTAATAAAGCAGGTTACCTCAGTGCAAGTCCAATTAGGTGCATAACAGCTGCTATAAACGGTTAGGTTCTGCGCGCGATTCATCCACACTGCACCTACATGAGAGTTATCTTTGCCCACCCATTGGGCTGATATGAGGTAATATTCCCTGTTAAACAATATACATACATATGAATATTTATAATACAGTTTTTGAAAGAACGAATGGAGACTCATACATACATTCCATCTAACGAACCCGGAGGCTTGACTTCCCATCTTGGAGGAAATGTCGTATTCTGCACTGCTACTATCCATAGACTTACTTTAGGTATTGAACTGCCCGGCTGAAAAGTGGGGAACACTTTGACCCATACGATCAAGAAAAATAATCCAAAGGCAGTAAGTAGTACTTAAAAGGTAAATTAGTGTATGTTCATAAAGGCCCGTTATTTGATAGCCAAGTATCAAATTGTGATGATCCCTAAGAAAGCTATAAAGATAGTCTTATTAAAAAAACTTGGCAGTCGAAAGTCACCCTGGCAATGGCCATACAAATTAAAAAGATTAATATTAATTTTAATCGTTACCTAAATGTTATTGGGTTCGTAATTCAACAAAATGCGTTAATTTACCTATTAATTGCGGCGCAGGAACAAATGATTATGATCGTTCACTAACTGTGTCTGGCCAATTTTATTACACGAGCGCTATAGGTATTTTCATTGACAAAATAAACATATATTGTCGGTAGGGGTGGCAAAATTTTAAAAGCTTCCTGTCAAAATCATAATCAATCGAAATTTTCAGCAAATGTGTTAAGCTGCCCCTGCAACCAGGCGATGAATGCAAATCACAATTTGATGTCAAACAAGCTGGTATGAAGGCAAAAGGTTCTGACCGTAGGATATCTAATAGTGACGTGGTCGGGGAAGACAGTGTGAATGGTATTGTTGAGTGCGGGCAGCAGGAAGCCGGAGCGCGCCGCGCCCGTGCCTCCGATGCCCTCCGAGATACGTGGGAACTTCAGCTCAGACACTGCGGTGTCGTCGTATTGTACGTACAACACCAGCGAGCCGTCGGACGACCCCCACATCGCTGACGGAGCTTTCGTCACCTCCTCTGGTGACCAAATAACATCTACATCACTACTATACCTTGGACACATACAGGTTATGATATTGTAAAGGCAGCTCCAAGTATTAAAGACCACGATTTCCACACTTACACATATTAACGTGTAAGCCAATGAGGAACCATTTTAAAGGTACTTACAAATCGATCTCAGTAATAAGTTACCAATAAAAAACTGAATATTATAAAATACATACATGGTGTTACATTATTTAAGGGAATACAACAATAGTAAGGAAATATCAAGAGGAAATCTGCATACGGTTTAGACATATTCAAGGACTTATACATGTATAATCGTGCTTGAGACACGTGCGATGGCTTGCCATCGGTCAAGAGTGCTGCATTAGTATTATTAACACACTGACCTTGATATAACCAGTCAGAAACCCCATTGTAGACGCGTCCAGGACTAGCGTCGTTGGTGAGCCGCAGGAGAGGTGCCCGCATTGCTGGTGGCCCGAGCCTCGCCAGCACCTCGTCATGTGCCGCCAGCAGCAGCGACCCGTCTGACCCGAGCCACTCCGCATGCTGCCACTCCCAGCTACTCTGGCCCTCACCGAACAGTGGGATGTGGTGGCTGAGGATGTTGTGATTACTGATCCTTCATATTTGTAGTGTCTTTCTTCGCACAAAAGTTATATTTACACGGCTATTCCGTCTACTATATTCGTCAAACTTGTTTATAACTTAGTTTTGACAGCAATGGTGGCGTAATAAAACGAAATAGTCGTTGAAATACGTCCACGCCGATAATGACTGAATATGTGAAATATGTATGTCGATATCATGAGCTTATTCCATCCTGCATAATCAAAACTTATAACCAATGTTGTTACTACCAACGAACTTGGTCATTCTGTTTCAACGCGGGTAAAAAATATCATACCCCGGCTTACAATACGAGATACAGTATTTATGCAGAAGATTTTAGTTGTTTGTAGTTTGTTGTGAAATTTAATAAAAAACTATGATTTTGCCGATGCTGCAATTGGTTTGCTTCCCAAAATGCCAACGACAGACCTCCGTTATTATCGCGTAAACCTGTTGCAGCGGACGATTAAACAATATTGAACTGGGCATAATATCGTGGTACCATAATGTGGTAGAAATTGCGCCTATAAATATGAATTAAATGATTTATGTATATACGACCGCCAAGAGTTTTCGAATCCGGCGTAAATGAAGCTAATTAATGTGGATGAAGCGAAAAAGGCCGTCTGCTCTAGTGAGAACTGGCGCTTTAATCTCTCTGCATCTCTCATATAAAAGTGGACAAAGAGTCTTAATTTAAATTTATAAACTGCATTTCGATCAGCAAATTGTATCAAAATCACAGTTTTTGTTTAAAGGTGTTAGTTGCACTAACTATGTACTTCAAATAAATGATATATTTAAAGCTATTTTAACCCTATCAGTACACATATTTTTCAATTCTCAGCGGTACTTAAAGTTTTTGGTTTGGTCTCAAGCGGTCATTGGACAACGTAATATATTGCTTTACCCTCTATCTCGCCGACGGCATTAAAATTCCACTCGCAAAATTTGAAATAAATTGGAAATCGTATTCACGTAGCGATCGTCAAATCGATAGCTTCGCCCGCGAGACATTTGTGAGGGAATTCGCGGAGATGGGTACGTATGTTTCGAAAGAAAACGGTGCTGAGTCGAATGATGTGCTTTTAAATTACTTTTCAGACGCATTTGCATGACGAGAGAGCTTTTAAAACTTTCAATTATTGTCTTAATTGCAAGCAGATGAACAAAATTAAGTATGCTGGAGAAAAGAGAAAAGTATGTAGGTAATAACCGTGTATGGGTAACTATCAATTAATTTGAACTAGCTGCGCCCTGCTATTCCCATAGGGCACCCATTTTTTTATATGAGGTGTCACAGAAGAAGGTGTCAAGACCTGGACAAGTTATGTTTGCCTATATGCTCATTCATACAAGTTATAGCCATTATAAATTTAATCTCAATTACTATCACATGATAACCTCAGATAAATGGCACATAATTGTTTTAGTACCTACCCATACAAAGCAATGCTCTAGTAAAAGAACTGGACAATGATATACATTATGTTACTAGATAGATTTGGGTATACATAAAAACCATTGGGCATACAAGATTACAGTACAAATACTCGTATTCATAAAATTTTTATCCCCAGTGGCTTCACGATCCAAGCTTCAAAGTCAGCAGCCCCACTAGACCAGATAACCTAGCAGCTACTAAAGATATAAATGGCAATTCTACTGGGAGCCAATGAATATTGCAGAGAACACATCGCGATCGTACTGAGCCCTATTACCTATTTTATATTCTTAGTATAGAGGCACCGAATCATACCCCTACAAACGTTGTCTACATTTATTACAGCGCTCGGGAGATGGAGCATAACTTAGTTACAGAGTAATAGCTGACAATGTTGCTGCCAAAAAACACTTACGTTCGTAACATAATAAGCATGGAGCCCTGTCCTTATATATAATACTAGCAGTCCCGCCCAGTTTTCGCCCAGTCCAGCAAAAAATAAACTTCGGGTCCAATTTGTGAATCTAAATTATTCTCGAATCCATTTGATCACACACAAAAAAAAAACATAAAAATTATCCAGTGGTTTAGGAGGAGGATATATATTATAGACATAGATAGCTGTCCCGCCCCGATTCGCTCGGGTAAAATAAAATAATTTCCTGAACAACGATCGCAGCGCCAGCTATCGGGCCAATCGTGAATCTAGACAAGAATATAAGGAAGATGTTCGCAATACAACAGTTGTGAACGAGCATGTGATTAAAAAGTAAGATTAAAGAAAGATTGACGAAACTGATTTACAATGGAATCGGAAAATAATTGAATTAACTTTTGTAGAATTTAAAGCTGTCGTTAAAAGTAAATTAATTCAAAAGGCTTATTATAAAACATCTGATTATTTTAATGAAGGCCATGCATGGCAATGAATTGCTCCTCTTGTACAGAGTTTATATAGATAACTTTAATCTTTCCTACCGTACGTAAAAGGGAACAAATGTTAAAAAAGCAAACCGGGGAGTTTGTTTCGCCGTTTCTTCTCCTGGCAGGTATTTTTTCTTGGAAACGGTGGTAACTTTAGTCTAAATTAAACGTGACGTTCAATAAGTGTTCCCTGTGTCCCTTACGTTGAATAAAATATTTTGATTTAGATTTTTTGATTTTGAAATGCAAAAGTTTGTGGCAGAGGTGGCAGAGGAGGCAGAGGAAGACTACGTTCCAACTGTTAAGATCAAATTGATGTACGTACGATTGACGTACGCGCGCATGTATGAAGAGATTGATCAATTTGGATGAAGGGAAAATGATTTATAAGTTAGAGAGGCTCTAATATATCTGACTACGCCGTAAAAGACAGCGTGATGACTAGTATGAATGTGTGATATTAGCATGTATGTTAATTATCTAAACATATTCTTAAGAACCGTAATGCAGCGAGTTAGGAATTGTAGTGGCCGAGTGGTCGTTACGTGCGAAATGGAATGTCCAAACTTCGGCGGTCTGAGCTAATGAGATATGTCTGAACTGAACACTGATTTACCACACCACGAGAGAAAATTTACGATTAACTAAAACCATGCGAGGAAGCCCAGCATATGTTTGAAATCATATTCAAAGACTCATGTAAAATCTTGCTTGAGAGCGTCAGACTCGTAATACCTCTGCCTTCCCTCCAGGGGTATCATTTGATAGCTTAAAATCTCGAACGGAATGACTTTAATCATGGTCAGGCGTTTAATATCAAAAGCAACTCACTCATTCGTGACGTCATAAACTGTGTAGTGGGCCGTAAACGTCCGCCGGTAAACCTGTAAATTTAAAAACCTGAATAACCTCAACTAAGGCGCTGAACTTTGTAACGCTCTCGGTGTTTATTCTTTATAAAAACCAATTAAAAGTTTTATAGCCCAACTGGCCATTGTTCGTGACTTTGCTTGCATTCATATAGATTTTCTTCCTGCTCACCTTTTGAACCTTTTTCTTTGCTACATCATCATACATTGCAATATGCTATATTGCTATCTATTAGTCAAGTTGATATATCGTAGGATCGTTCTAAAATATCTAAATCTACTTTACTTTAGATATGACTTTAGGTTCTTTCCTGTACCTTTGGCTAAGCGTATACGAAATTCAATCTTGATCAGTCAGTAGCCATGAAAGCGTAACAAACAAACTCACATTCGCATTCATAGTATTAGTAGGATGACATCGTACCTCCTTGATATTGTGTTGAAAGAGCACGTAACGCAAGTTCGGCGAGCACTGGTATCCGCGCACATTCAACTGCCTCTGCGATATAAAATAGTTCGGAATTAGTTCTACTTCAGTCTCTTTCATAAAGCTATTGTGAAACTTTGTCTTGCATCCGATAACGAGTATTGAAAAGATCTTGTATCGACAGTGTATGTCTAGATAACATTAAAATGCTAACATTACAGCGATGTATTCAGCATCTGTCACGTTAGCACCTTAATATAATGTATGTGAGAGAGATAAATAGATAACTAGAAAATTAATTAATAAAGAGGAGGTGTTGTTACAGCTCTGCCTACTTCATACTACATCAGTATGAAAAAATAATGTAATGTCTTTAAGTGATTGTGGGAAAATGCCGTTAACCGTTGTAAAGCTTATTGTGTTAGAGGCAAATTGTGCCTGTTTAGATTAACTTCGGTTAGACTAAATAACTCCGGCAAAGCCCGGTTTGTAACAGTTACAAAGGCTGTGAACTAGAAAGGTGACAATCTCCCTAACACTAGTCAACTATTTAAAAGTCGCTATTTTGGGGTTTACTATGTGCAGTAAAAAGAAACCATTGCTTCATTTCCGCTTTAAGTAAAATCGTGGGCGGTTTTAAGTCCGCGTACTCAAATTTTCATTTTCCGAAGCGCGCCACTGCTCGCATAATAATGCCATTATGGAGAATCGGGAATGTCGCCATAAATTTTATAGCAAAAGAGCGTCTGTGGTAAAGATAGACTCTTTTTATATTGGATGTCGCTGACACCGTAACGTCAAAATATAAGTATTAACATTAAAGGCAGCATTGAACTTTATATGAAATACAATAAAGTCCATAATTGAGTGCTTATTGAAGGATGTCGTAAATGTGGAACTCACGAGGGTGTGGTTGGTGACGAGGACAGTAAGGGTGTTGTTGAAGGTGTCGAGAGCGAGCAGGCCGCCGTCGTCTGCTTGGTACACCAGCTGGTGGGAGCTCACCCACGTGGTCGGCAGCCGCTCCCCGGTCAAGTCTCCCCGTAGAAACTCGTCCAGTCGCATACGACGCCCCGACCAGTACAATAATTCGTCCACATACCTGATGAGAAAATGGTATGAAGTATATAAATATTCAAGTACTGTTATATATTCGACGCGAGTATCTTAAGGCTTCCTTGAGTGTTCAGTAAAAAAAAATCATCATTTATACATTGAGGGTAGTTACTTCTTCATAAATACAATAAATCTTTGATATTTTAACACAAAGAGGAATCCTGCATACATTTAATAAGAAGTTTAAAGGCGTATGCATAGTCGTGCTTGAATTACGGCGAAGGCCTCGCCATCTGTCACGTTGGCACCTAAAATATATCTCTGGTGGAAAGTGGGTGTCTGTATGATGAAATTGAAGTGAGAATACTACCACCTCTACACCTCTGCCTACCCCTTCGGGGAAGGGGACTATGGGAAGGCGTGAGGATATATTATTATTATTATAATTTACTTTACGTAGTATAACACATATGTTATTCTGCCACCGATGAAGTTTCTTCTCTAAAAGATCGGACCGAGAAACAGTATCGGATGCGTTGATTCAATCAAACAGATATAATGAAAACAGGTTGTAGGTCAGTGTACGTAAATAAAGGCTTCAAAACCACCATAAACTCACCCTAATAAATAAATGGCTGTGACGATACCAGCAATGACAAAACTGATGACCATTAATGAAAATACTATGCTTCTCCAGTTGTGGCCGTCTCCTTGGTAGAGATCCTGAAATCAAACAAGGTTTACTTCAACATATATCTCGTGTATAAGTGTTACAAGATGTACGATCGTGTAAGAGTTGTAAACTCATAATATTTTATTTGTATTTCAAATAAACAGGGAAAAATAATGGATGATGTGTTAATTGGTGATATTACGACTGTATACATATATATAGAATAAGCTTGACAGGATAAGTAAGATATAGTAAGGTATTTTTTTATTGCTTTCGTAGAACCACCCATAATTGGGAAATAATTAAAGGGGCCTTAATAATAATTATGGTTGTAGAAGGTAGAAAGCACGTGGTCTGCTTGTAGGTTCTATGTGCGAAACGCGAATAATTTAATAACACATCTATTTACAGTGAAGCGCCATTAAAGATTAGACGGTCTACTCAGGCGGAAAATAATATCACATCAATCATGATTCGGGTCAGGTAAAGTCACTCAAAAGGATACGTAGGAGGATACGAAAATAATATTCACAAAATCGTCTACAATCATCACGAGGCGAAAGCCGATCTCCAAATACAGGCGGCGAGATCGCAATTTGATTTATGAGAAAAGGTGCCGAGTTCAATGGGGCGACATTACCGGGATTTGGAGCACCTCGAATGTGCGTCGCGAGGCGCATTTACTCGCCCTCGTCGACGCTTTTATTTTACACTCCTCGTAGTTTGATGACCGACTATAAAATACTTATTCATTTCGTTTTTCACTAGTAAACAAACCGTACATTTATACTCAGCTTGTGTTTATAGAGTTTAAGACAAAATTACCAAATATTTTCGGGAGTCAAGGTGAATTGCGGCTTATAATGGGTTACAAGCAGAAGTTATTGTTTTCGTACACGCAGATACTTCCAGGTTGAAATACGGGCTTCCGAAACAGAGAAGGGGATTTAAATATCGAATAAAGAATAAATCATATCAATATGACCCCAACAAGAAGATTGGGGTTTCGAACATAGGAAGTATGTACGACGAGGCTTTTTTTGAAATCCCAAGACAAGCTGTCCGTGAAGGAAACAATCGTATAGGAACCTGCACAAGTTGGAAAAGAGCTTCAATGACGTATATCAAAGAGAGGCTGTGATACACCTCTGCCTACCCCTTCGACAGACTTCTGAGAAGGCGTGCAGATGTATACCAAGTTATGTGGACAAACATTTCCTTTTATAAGGAGTAAAGTGTATATAAATTAGATTGTTTGAACTTGCATGCTTTAAAATAAGATCACGATTGTAGTCTTGTTATCGCATACTGTGTGTATGGTTAAGAAAAAGTTAACGCAATACGGGCATAGGCCGATCTCTAGCGCTATGCGAACAGGTGCCATGTTTTGGGTGTTACTAACGTGGAACTTGTGTTTAACGTACATGTTTTGTGACGCTTAGACTAGACATGATGGTGAAAGTACCTAACCACGGTGAAGATCCACTAGATCTACTATAATTGCGAAAGGAATTTAATGAAATTTAACACAGAGATAGATTATTACCTGGATTAACACATAGATGACTTTTATTCCCGAAAGAAAAACCTAAATTTTAAGTGGGTAAGACGTGGGGTACAGCTAGTGTAAGGATAAGGTTACCTCCTCTTTGGCGGACTTGGGGTCGGCGACCTGTAGCGTCTCGTCGGGCGGGAGGCGCCAGGAGCCGCCGCCGCCGCCGCCGCCCGAGCGGTCCGTGTGGCCGGTGGCGTGCATGCGCCGCCGCCGACGCCGCGCGCGCACCCGCCACCGCGCCGCGCTACGCCTCCGCGTCCGCTGCCGCGCCCGCTCGCGCGCACGACCGCGCGCCCGCTCCTCCGGCCGCTCCGATGCAACGCAGCTGCGTGCACCACCCCATCACTGACAAAATATACACACATCATTTTACTCATTAGCACATAAAAGTATGTTTAAAACACAACTAAAACGCCTGAAGCTATTGCTGTGGCGAGTTGCGGGCGGTATAGCTTCGATATTTATTTAAGGTTATTTTAATTATTCGTTATAGAAGACACAAACAATATTTTATTCAAAATAATAATTATATGAATAGACTGCGGTTGCCATCGGTGGGGAAATCATATTCACACATTGAAACTAAGCATGTCTCGCACTATGCGGTTTTGGAGAAGTTTCCGCAAGCGCTCAAGTTGTGGTATGAACTTTTGGTTGCGGCTTTTCCCTAAAGAATAATACGTAGGGTTTTTAAGAAGGTTGTGCAGACATTTATGCCGGTTAGACAACGCACTTTATAGCCGTGGTGTTGTTATGTCTGAGGCCGGCGAGTCGGCTTCCACAGCCTAAAATTATATATACGTGACAAATGTTTAACTCCAACAACTCTAATAATAAAGCCTTAAGTAATTTCCGGCTCGTTTGGAAGCGTGCTCACTACGATCATAAAATTGATGTGAATAACATCAAGTATTATGCTGAAACAGCAGCTCGAATTAAATTCAATTAGCCTTTGAAATTACATCGCAATTTCTCATCGTGGCTCTTTCGACCGGAATGCCTTTATTAAGTTTCGCTCGTCGAAATTAAAAAACTATAAAATTTGCCAAATTATTTGCGTGTTTTGTTCCGCGTACAAATAAATCTTGTGTTGGTATATACATGTATGCTATATTAAAAATGCATTGAGGCTAGGTTTGCTTTGCCATACAGAAACATTTTCTTTTTGAGCTGTTTCTCGTAACGAGAGTTCCGGGAACTTTTCATACATCATGAATAATCACTGTACTTAATTTCTGTAAAACATATTGGTACTGGGGTTTGAACCTGCAGTCCTTGCTTTGCTTACCACGATTCATTCTCTTTTGGAAAGTGGGAGACCAGAATAGTCCGCAACGTTCTACCAAAAATATTGAAATTACATTATTAGTATGATAGAACAGATAGATACAGTGATATTTATTGGAGTGCAGCCAACACCGACGCACACTCACGTCGGTTTTATGCGTGCGAGACTCGGGCTTTACGACTCCGTATACTTATTGATGGAGGTGATAAGAGTGATGTTATTTTTATAAGAGAAATTATAAGACTAGTCTACTTTACTTTGAATCGAGTCTAACCAATTATAATCAAACTAACTGTACCCGAGTTTCAGCCCAGTTATTTTCATATATACGAATGATTTGTAGATTAGTGGTCCACTCCCATGGATAGTACAATATAAAGCTATATATATAACAACAACCATATAAACAAACAGGAAACCTGCATACGTCCTAGAATTCAATGGCGTATGTATAGTCGTGCTTGCGTAACGGCAATGGACTCGCCATCTGTCACGTTGGCGCCTAAAATATATCTCTGGCGGAAAGTGGGTGAGTTGGGTACTTCATATACCTACACCTCTGCCTACCTACCTACCTACCCTTGTGGGAAGGCGTGAGGATATATTATATTTTTTATAAGCATTCCTCTAGAATCACTCTTTCTATGGATTAATACCGTATCCAAATTTGATGGATAGTTTTAAAGACATGCATGCGTGTTGACATCGAGAAGCGAGTTTTATATAAATATTATACTACGTGAGTGGCAAACAAACATACGGCTGATGGGAAGCGGTTACCTTAGCTTATTTACGCTCACGATAGCAAAGTATCACTTGCGCGTTGCCACTGTGTTCGGAGAGCTATATTGTGTTGGCAGCATAATGGGACTAATCCCTCTCCTGCCAACGCAACATAAAAACCACTCATCCACAAGGAGTAGTGTGTATATCACTATATAGTGATATACACACATATGGTGATACGCAAACAATATGACGTGTCTACACAACACAAGTTTTTGAAAGGCAGCAAACTGCGACGCAGTTTGGACTTGCAAGTTATATGGGATATATTTCACGTTTACCAAGAATAGAATAGATTTTTTTAACTTTTTCAAGTAGAATTTGAGCGGAGAGCGTTAAAATGTAGTCTGCGGCTGGGTAACTGTGCGAAGCCTCGCAATTAATTAACGAAAAAGTATTGCTTTACAAAGATCGGATATTCTTCGTGTAAAGTGAATAAGTTAACCTACTACTTATGTTTGATATTTTACTATTTTTAAAATAATATATCCTCACGCCTTCCCACAAAGGTCCCCGAAGGGGTAGGCAGAGGTGTATAGGTACAACCCACACACCCACTTTCCGCCAGAGATATATATTAGGTGCCAACGTGACAGATGGCGAGTCCGTCGCCGTTACTCAAGCACATATATAAGACTATACATAGGCCTTTGAATTGCTTCTTAGACGTATGCAGGTTTCCACTCGATGTTTTCCTTCACCGTAAAGCTCGTGGTGTGTCTAATCACTGTACTTAAGTTCAGAAAAACTCAGAAAAACTGGTACAGACGGGATTTGAACTTGCGATCTTTGTGTCGCAGGCAACTGCTCGAACCACTCGGCCAACACGGCTCATTTTTAAAATAGTTTGATAATATTCATATGATTAAGTTAAATGTCAAAAATGTTTTGGATGCATAATATTCACCTTTAATGTTGCAGGTTAAAACACCAGCGATCTATAGTAATGACTTTCGGACGATATAATAAAGTCGTCCCGATAAACGCCGGCAGACCATCTGTCAGGTTGGCACTGCATTCAATCTTTGGTGACCCTTGTGGTAGCGGGCGAGTTTACATAACACTGTTATATATCTGAACAATATATACGTACATACAAACTTGGAACTCTGAATTAAAAGTACATGCAGCGAAATCTCTTAAATACCGACGAAAAAAAAGTGTCCAGTAATTCCGACAGGAGCTGTATTTCCATATAATTATTGTACGGCTTGAAGATGCTTTATGAACTCCGGCGAGGGATGAATTTAGTAGGTTCTCTAGCTTGCTGCAATGCGGATGTGAAGTCTAAGTCCCGTACCTACACTATGTATAATAATTAAGACTAAGCATGCTCATATGTATAGTTTAGTCTCAAAGGATATGAAATATGGCGCTGGCTTTGAGCTTAAGACTGGCTCCACCTGGCATGCCGTAAGATTTATAGCATTAATTAACTAGGCGAGTAATTTATTGCAGACACAAGTGGAATTCGACAACTGTGCGACCAACTGTTCTAGCAAGCAGATCTAGATTTAAACGATAGTGTATGTAGCACTAACGTTTAAAACATAGCACTCATAAGGGGAAGTGCTATAAGAAAGGTAAATACTCCCCCAGTGGGGTAGCTCAAATTTTTCGAGGGTAGAACTTAAGAATCTTTGCCCCACCTATACTCTTCAGCTGCTTTTTTTGTACCATCCATCATGTGAAAAGTATCGTCGGTCAAATTTACACACGCTTAAATCGATCAAAAACTTTAATCTTTAAGTAATCATGTTTGTAAGCCTGACTACTTTATCATGACGAGATGATAAATAAAAGCTCACTTTACTATAAGCGATGTATCTTTTTAGTGATAAATCGTAACATTCCTTGGCTCGCAAAAGTTATAGTGTTGTTTCCATAGACTAAATCGAATAATTTATTTCGGGAATATAGAAAATAAAATGGTATTAATTTACATAGGTGTAGGTAGAGATAGGTGCTATTTTCCGCCGCTTGGGATACAAAATATTTATAAGTTGATAATATTACGTAAGCTGACATTATCAAGGTGTAAGAATAATTATTCAATATTGATATTATACTATTACTCAAATAACAATAATATGTCATATCAAAAACTAGCAGCGTAATTAATGCTGCTAGTCTATGTAAATTATTTAGCTGATACATAATATCTATCTGCTAATTATGTATATTCTATTATGTATTTACAGTGATCTATTATTACGATGAAGGAAAATAACGAGAGGAAACCTGCATACGATTGAGAAGCAATTCGTAGTATGTATAGTCGTGCCCAAGAAACTGCGATAGAACCGTCATCTGTCACGTTGAAACGTAAATTATATCTGCGGCAAAAAGTGGGTGTGTGTATAATTACAAATATTACAAATATAATTACCGAAGATACAAATATACCTGTATATATATAACCTCTCAATGTATTTCAGTTAGGTTTTCAATGTTTTTTATGGTTGCGTAAATTTTTTTTAATCTGAATAGTCTTGTCAATGCCGGACGCCTGGCGACCGGCCAGCATCAAATTCAATTTGTTGGGCCTACGGCAGTTTGTGCTGGCGAATACTTTTATGTCGCTATAAAAGCGATTAAAGTTAGCCTCGGTAATGCATCTATTTTAACGCCATTACTCAAGAATATTATATTATTAAGAATGATAACACTATTAAATGGCTTCTAACAGTTTTTATAAAAATCATAAAATTTAAAAATAATTTAAGCAATTTATTGATATAATAGTAGACCTTAGGGACTTGTTTCTCTTGTTTCTGAATGAAATACAATCGTCACTGATTCGAAAAATATCCCTTCCAGAAGTTGGCAAACTTAATTAGAACACTACTGTTGCAACCTGAAAGTTGAGAAAAGTACATTACAATCATAAAGTCATGCATATTAATAATAATTAGTTTATTCGTGGCCGAATGACTTAATGAATTAATTGCAAAATCAACGTTGAAGGATCAAACCTGGGCGCTCTATAAAAAATTGTTTTCTAAACTTAAATACACAGATTTCCTGCATACGTAGATGTTCAAAGACGTATGTACCAGCTTGCGTGAGTAACAGACTCGCCACCAATCACCTTAACGAAATGGTAATACGTCATACGCAATACCTAAATGTGTCTGAGGAATAAAGTAACTCTTACTAAAAACTAATGTATATTTAGTTTAAACATGAAACGTCGTCTCGCTATTTCGGTCTATTGATGAAAAAATAAGAAGAAACATTTCTTTGCATTTTTTAGGATGTGAGCGGAATATTTAATATTATTCGACGAAAATTCAACCCATATTAGTTTCTCGTGCACACAGGTTTCAAATTAAATTTGGTCATAACCTAGCCTGCCGTCCAACTTACCTGCATTGTTTATTATTCATGGGAATATAATTTAGTATGTTAAATTACAACATATTTTCACCGATTCTATTATGGTCTGTCATTCATTATAAACGAATAACAACAATACTATTCCTGCGTCGAATATATCGCTGCCAACGTGACGAGTGGCGAGTCCAACACCGTTTCATAAGCACGACTGTACATACCTACTTCTACTACGTCCACACCACATAACCACCCACACAAATCATAGACATTTAATTTGCGATAAAATTATTATGCGACTATGAATTGAGATGTAAGCTATCCTATCTTTCAAGTTGAATCAGACTGCACATGGTGTGCAAATTTGATTAAAATCGGTTAAGTAGCTTAGGAGTCCATCGCGGACAAACAACGTGACGTGGCGTAATTTATATATATTAAGAATATGGTTATTAAAATTATTAAATTAGGAAAGTTTTGAATTCTTAAAATTCATAAAAAATTTGGAATTAAAAATCATTATATGCGTATAATGATTTTTACATCTACTAATGAATTAAAACCAGCACTAACGATATAAATAATTGGTTAAAGCTTTCCCTTAGCTAGTTTTCACGCAGACAATTATCGTAGCAGCCGCTACGTACCAGCTATCTAAACGTAGACGTATACGATTCGAAGCGTTCAAGTAGCGACGTGATATCCATTCAACTAGCTTATTGATTTGCATATTTATGTAGCGAGATAAACATGCGCTGAAGATATATCACATTGAGCACGATAATACGATCAAAATAATTAATAATATAAGAACGTAGAAAATAATTCTTTATCTCCTAAAAATATGAAATTGTGTTTAGAAAGGTTTTGTAGGTATAGGTTTTATAACGAGTTAGTTCCCTGAGATTAATCACACACAAAATAAACAAGTTTTTATCACAAAAATATCTGCAATCTGCGGAATCGATACAGTCACTTTGCGTTACAAAGATTACTTCTGACCATATCTCAAGTTGCGCTACGATAACACACGGTAATATTTGAAATTATACAAAACCAATTACCATTTTAATAAGTAAACAATACCAAAAAATAAATTACAAGATAAATAAAAAATGATTTTACAGTAAAATTATTATTCAGAAATGCAAGTAAAGTGTATTTTAAAGTGCACAGTATTAATATATTATCGAGGTGCTAACCTGCTGAGAAGCGAGGTGAGACCTGGCTAATAATTTAATTTACCTGGCGTGCTGCCATCTACTTACTTACTACTACTAAAAAATTAAGATAATGTCAAAATTGTGCTAGTAAAAGCAACTTAACAAAATAAATCTTGATTTTGGCTAATATCGTATACATCATTATAATAAAATTTTATCTATATGATACAGTACTCGAAACGTCATGTACGAAGAGACTGATGAATGTGGACGAAGCTAAAGAGGTATGTAAGTCTAGAGAGAACTGTCGCTCTATACTCTCTGCCTACCCCGTTTGGGACTCGGCGGATGATATGTATTGTACCTATATGATACAAGTATATATCGTCTCGGTAACGTATCGCATGGCGTACAAAGGCGGAATATTTATCTCGAAAAGGGATACTACATACATCGCACAACTATTTTAAATACGAAAGTTTCTGGGTGTGTAAATTAGTTTGTTACTTGAATTACTTTCATGTTACTGAATAGATATGGACGGAGTTGGATGAAATTCGGAATATATATCTTTATATATACATAAGTAATATTTATACCTATACACCTCTGCCTACATGGATGCATATACTATGGATATATGTACATATTTCTGTGCGTGTTTGTCACTTAACTCCTAAGCGGCTGCACCGATTTTAATGAAATTTTCCGTGTTTTGAGAATGGTTTAGATTTACAATTGGATCCGATAACTGGCGCAGCAATCATGTCCTATTATATATACTAGTTGCCTATTAAACACGATTGCAGCGTCACTTATGGCTAACCTGCAAAACAACTCGGTAATCTTCCTTCTTATATTGCGAGGATCGACTGAATGACTGATGTTCCGTCAAACGTTGGTGTTTATATCTATTAAAGTGAGCCGTGGTGGCCGAGTGGTTCGAGCAGTTGCCTGCGACGCAAAGGTCGCAAGTTCGAATCCCGACTGTACCAATGAGTTTTTTCTGAACTTAAGTACAGTGATTGGTCACACCACGAGCTTTACGGTGAAGGAAAACATCGAGAGGAAACCTGCATACGTCTGAGAAGAATTCAAAGGCGTATGTATAGTCGTGCTGGAGTAACGGCGATGGACTCGCCATCTGTCACGTTGGCACCTAATATACCTCTGGCGGAAAGTGGGTGTGTGGGTATTACCTATACACCTCTGCCTACACCTTCGGGGACCCTTGTGGAAAGGCGTGAGGATAAACACACTGAAATTATTACGTTTTGATTTGCTTAGGGTAATGGACGATGACTGCGCCTCTAGATATTAAATATTATCATTAGCTATGCCTTTGTAATTTTTTTCTCACCCCTGCCTACCACTTCGGAAAACCTAGTGAGTAGTTAGTTATGTGTGGGTCTCGTGAACAAGTTTAAACGTGATACTTCATGACAAATCTGTTAGCTTTCTGGTTATGAGGCACGTAGATTGCCATAAATCTAGTTACTCGAGAGATTACTCTAAAGCCGTTACTAATGCGGACTTTGTTCAGAATGCTGAATAAACATAACATTACTTAACTTTATTTACAAGCTTTATATCGCTTCTTCAACTCGCTGCTGCTGCCAATAAAAAATACTAAAAACAGAGAAACTACATGATATACCACGCTTGTACCTCATGGGCTAAGCAGATAATTAATAGACCTGTATTGAAGACCACTAGATTCATTCAAATTGCTTTACAGACCTCTTTCGCTTCATACATATGAATTATACATATAATTGTTTTTTGTCATATGTGTACCAGCGAGTCCATATTAAAAAAAACTTAATTTTCTTCTAAAAATATCCACATGGGCCCCTTTATTTACCCAAATTAAAATATCTGTATATAATTCAAATAATCGATTTACTCTATCAGAATGTTTACTAGGTATAGTATATAACCTTGGGACAATTCCACACAAATTCATAGGACATCCAAGACTAAGGTTCAAATACATAATAGTGTTAATTACAAAAATATCTGCCCACAGCGGAAATTTTGCCCGCGACCTCAAGTTTCGCAATCAGGAGCTTTAACCGCCTCACCAGACGGCCTTCATTAAATGGTTCTCTAAATTAAAATAATGTATCAGAATGCTCTTCAAAAAGAATCTTGGTTCGAAAAGTTCATGGAAATCCTAGATTAAGGAAAAAAACACTATAAAATCCTTAATACCCTTCCGCAAAGATAACCCAGCCTCCAATACGCCACTGTGGCATTCATAAACTAATTTATTAAAAAAAGTACTCCCAAGGCGGAATCCATTTCCGTGGGAGTCTCGCCTGCAAAGGTCCTTCCGGGATTTTCCACTGTGAATACTGGCGTAGGCTATTATACTTTATAACAAGACTACGGTAACTCTTTTAAAGTAAAATGGTGCCGGAATCAAGTTCGAGTTCCTCGCTTGCAACTTCACAAGGTCAGTTTTCCTCCCTTCGTCTCCATAAATAGACGTTTGTATACGCGCTCAGTTGTTCGGAGTAACTTTTAACGATATTGGAAAACTGTAAGCAAATAAATACTTACTAAACTATTCTCAATATTTCAGATATGTACATTATACGAGATAACTGATATTGGTAAACTAGGTGTTATGTACGTGTAGGGATCCGCCGTTAATATTCGTAGGGTTTTTATTAATGCAATTTTATTTTATGGACTGTATGGTTTAGATGTTTCTTGAGAAAACAGTGTCATCTATTGGACGTAAAAGCAACGCAGTTTTAGCTAATGTTTTTACCATTTTGAGCAACGCGTGACAGGAAACAGCAAAGTTAAATAAAAAGCTTCGTTTACTTTCGGTGGGATTATGGTGAATATCAACCCCCATTTAACTTTCAATTCATGTTTATCCAATATCTGGCTTATTAGCATGAAGTCTGTGATTTAAATAATGATCTACTGGGCCGGTCTCTTCGCTAAGTTATGATAATCTGCTTCTCGAATATTATTATCAAGGTACCCTTCCCTCTAAATCATGACTGCCGGTTCCGTTTGCTTTCGTTATGCGCTTTGTGAGCCCTTATTTATGGCTATACCTTTATATATTTATGGCTATGCCTTTATTTATATACATAATGTTTATTGTTGTATGAAATCGTAACAAGCGACGATTGTGCAGATCTTCATTCACTTTGTTGTTATATCTCCTTTGAAGTGTTTGGATTGAAGCTATCTGTGACGAAGATTTGCTTTATCTGCTTCTAGTTCGTTTGGGGAATAATTCTGTGAGTTGGGTTCTTATTTATGTTAGTTGTTCATGAGTATTGTCTTTGCTTTGTAAATTGTTTTTGATGCTAATCTATTGCAAAGCTTGTTGGCATGTGAAGCAAATTGTTTACTTTTCTTGCATAAAATCATATTAAAATCCAATATTTCAGATTTATTATTATATCTAATTGTGGGCTTTTCATTCTGAGCATAGAAATAAATTATTTACGGCCGATTAAGAATTATATCCTCACACCTACCTAGTGGGGTCCCCGAAGGGGTAAGCAGAGGTGTATAGGTAGTACCCACACACCCACATTCCGCCAGAGATATATTTTAGGTGCCAACGTTTCAGATGGCGGAAAGTGGGTGTATGGGTAAGTATATTACCTATACACCTCTGTCTACCCCTTCGGGGACCCTTGTGGAGGGCGTGAGTATATATTATGTTATTATTATTAAAATAAATATTAACCTACAAATAAAACGGTACTGACGATTTTTAATAACTCAAATTACTAATATACATGAAAGTAAAAAATGGTATTTACTTGGCATATATTTTTATCAAAGCATCAACTAAGTTACTAATCTAACTAGTGAATAGATCGGGACACAAAAGCATTGATCCCTCTCCCGATTACACATGCCACTGGCTACAAGAGCGTCACACAATCGCGTCCGTCACGCCACAGCCACGCCACGCGCGCCAAGCCACGATTCGTATGCAGCTTATCGTGAGAAGATGGGTTACCCGGTTGAAGCTATTGTTAATTAAATTTGATACCTAACTAGCCGGCTAATACAACGATTATTTATGAATAAAAGAGTAGTGTATAGAGAAAACCCTGAATCCATACATTTCTACATATTCGAATTCTTTCACGTCCCAATGTATGAGTTAAGTGTGAAGAGCCGTGACTAAAATTTATTGAGACGTGCAAATATTTTCCCTGTACCCGTAAGCCGATCGGAATTAAACAGCTGACGTGAGAAATTCTCTGTATGTCTCAGGAATTCTCTGCCTCGTGAGAGGTCTCTCTCACGTGCACCACAAAAAAGACCTCGATTCAACCAACAGTTCCATTCTATTTAATTGGTACGGATCTACTATTTAGTATTATTTGAGTGTATTATAAAATACTGTGATTTTTATTTATTGTATGTTATATTTTATTTTGTATAGTAATGTTGTATATTATGGGCCCTGTTGCCTGAAGGAAATAAAAGAAAAGAAAAAATAATAATACCTATAATATTCCAATATTGCGAAATTCTTTAACACATTTCCGTGTTAATGTAAAGTGTGAAAGTGTTTATACCGTAAAGCTCGTTGTGTGATTAATCACTGTACTTAATTTCAGTCAGAACTTATTCATACAGTTGAACTTACTATTAATGTGTTGATGATGACGATGACTACTCGAACTAGGCTACCACGACTTGTGACGTAATATGTCATATAGGTATATTCATTTGTTATAAATATTTTCTGTCTCACATCATTTTAACTCACTCTAAAACGCGTTTGATTTTGTCACTGGCTCAGTGAGAACCCTTAGTGGGAGCTCCAGATCATGGGTATCGGTTCGTTAGTTTCCTTGCAGATAGATTTCGGTAGCAAGCTCGTCGCAGTATCTCGGGAAGCGGGGCCCTCCTTTCCAATCAAGACTTCCGCCTGATTACCTGTCCCACAATGCAGCTATCTACGGCTATATCTGCTAACTGTCAATTGAAGCTTCAGTAGATTTTCTAATAGCACCTGTTGCTTAAGATATAATATTTTCCAGATGATTTATTGAATTAAACTGGAATTGGAATTCTCGGCTACGATCCAGTGAATTCGAGAATTGATCACAATCTGAATTATATTTTCTGTGTACGACTTTCTCCAAATGCGTAGGTTAAGGCGTTAAAACACCCACATTTCGCCGGAGATATGTTAAGGTCTTAACGAAGTATATGGCGAGTCTCTCGTCACACAGCTTATTCTCTTTCAGACATGTTTTCCTCCACCGTGGTATGACAAGGGGGCGTCCATTAATTACGTGAGGCGTTTAAGGGGGAGGGGGATAAACGCAAACCTCATCCAATCTCACGTGGGGGGGAGTGTGGTCTCGACAAATATAACGTATTTTTTTTCAAATTTCGTGAATATACGTTGTTTATATACGGTGTGATGTGAACATAATTTATGGACAAATAATGCCATAATCTTTTATAATAAAGATACGACACACGAATAATATTCGATTAAAAATGTTTAACTTAATACAAACATGTTTTATTATCAATTTTAGTTTTATAAAATACTATTGATTTACTTAATCTAATGGTATTGAAATGATGAGGTTATAAAAAGTGCCAAAGAAAAATTATTATGCCCAATTTTTATTTAATGGTCTGAAAATTTATATTTATTAACTTTATTTTATATTATATTTTATTTTATTTTATAAGTATATTTATTTACAGTTAAAAAGCTGTGTTTAATCAACGGGTTGTTAATAAAACACAGTATATAGACATTTAGTTTCTTCAAAGCTTCAAATAAAAAGTATCGTTTATTTCTGTTCGTTTAGTTATAAAATTCTCACGTAAAATAAGGGGAGAGGAGGTGGTCGAGCGAAATCTAATGACATTACACCAAGGTCATAAAATCGCCTCACGTGATTAATGTATGCCCCCTAGTCACAGTCTCAGTTCTCAATTTCAGAAAAAATTACTCCTTGAAACAATATATTGAGACGTCATATTATGTAGACACGCGTCTATCTACATATATGTAAAACGATTAATTCCAGTGAACTGAGCATGATCGTACGGCTCAGTTCCAGATCATTAGCTCGGGATGAACTTGGGAACATTGGGTACTGGGAAATGCTCACAGAGGTTATCTTACTCGGTCCGTCTTTATTTGAAGTACGTTTCGAGGAGCCCGGAGAAAGATTAAAGGAACGTGTTTTTAGGTAGGTTACACAGAACCGTTACTGTCAAATATAATATGATAATTATCGACGCGAAAGTTTGTTGGGATGTCTATTTAATTCCCCTTTCGCGCAAATAATTCTGAACGATATTGGATGAATTTTGGCACAGAGTTAGAGATTATTAGGAGGATTAATACATATACCATGTTTTATTCCAGAAAAAACTACCTAATCCATAAAATTTTGTACGGGGGAAACCACAGGGTAAACACGACTATAATAAAAATAAACGACACGCCAGCGACGGTTGGATTTTTAAGCACTCAAATTATCGTATAACTCATTATACTAAGTACACTTTGACACAAGGGTGATTCAGTAATGTATGAGAATACTATTTCTAAATAATAATTCACGCGAAGTGCATGCTTATGTATCACCTACATGGTCTAAAAATAATTAAAAGTGACGACCGTTTGAATGTGTTGAAGATAAAAACTTTCTTTGGGCTTAGTAAGTTTTAGTCGTAGTGTTAATACGCTCTTGTGTCTCGTAAAACCATTTTAACGACCTATTTCATTTGCTCCCGGCTCTTTTAGAAGTCCCTAGTGCTGTGATAATTAGCTCGGATTACTATGCCGATTTTTTGCTGGTGTGGATTGAAAGTACCTGTCTAGTCTGTATTGTTTGTACTGTATATCTGTTTGGTCATTATTGAAGAATAATCATCTGTAAATGTAATGTGATTAAGTTGCTTTTTCTTTGCATGTTCCTGAAGTAAACATTTGTGACAACTATTCACTCCTCCATCTATCATGCATGACTTAACGTCTTTGAGTGTCGTAGAGTAAGTTTCTTGATGATTTTTTAATATGAAATTTTGATATGTCATATATTACATCACTATTACACTTTTAAGCTCCTTTCACACCGAAATTATTTCCGAAAATACGTCATCTTAAAACTTGTCAACCACGATTATCGCCCATTATTCCTCAAAGGTTTAAAGCAAATCGATCGGTCCCAATTTCCGTACTGCGCTACAGCAGTGATTTACTAGTTAGTTGCAGTAAACGCGTCCCGACAGCTCATTAACCACGCTGGCTTAACTTTGAGCACTTGAGCAACACTACGTGGAAACAGATTATAAAGGTAGCTCGTTAAAGTTCCCGCTTCGATAACCAGCCCGCAGGTTGCGTTTAAATAATAAAACCAAATGAAAAACTCTTTCAATTTCCCAAGTCTTAAGAATTCACTTAGAAACTTAAAATGTGTTTCTGGAAGAAATCTAACACGAAGGCTGTTTCGACGAATGCTTGTAACTTTTTCTTTGTATGCTTTTGTGTGTTTCACTGTTTACTCTGGCGTACTATAGTTTCTTATGTGTACGGAGAAATAATAGTTTATAGGACTACCATGTTATCATGGTTAGTTTGGTCATAGTCGTAATAGATACATATATGCAATTAGATGCTTTCCTTTTGAAATGTCACTTCTCTGCTTATTTTATTACCCATTCTACCGATTTACCACCTGGTGTATGCAACGTAAGGTAAATCTTGATTTCATATTTCAACATCAATACATCCTGTCTATTTCGTACACGTAGACAGTTATGGCACTTGCAGGTATTTTATCATTATTTATAATAATGATAATAATAATAATAAGAACTCGCCATCTGTCACGTAGGCACCTAAAATATATCTCTGGCGGAAAGTGGAAATGTGGGTAGTACCTATAATACTACTGGAGTCAGTTCCTTATCGAGGCTAGAACAACATTAACTGCGTGGAATAAACATAGGTTCTTCTTCATTTATACAAGTCATAACTTACAGTAGCCACGAATAGAACGCGATATGATAATATTTGCCATCCTTATTTATGTTTCCAACTGGATTGCTCTGTTCATTTGCATTTTAAATAAAATTATCAATCTTTTTCAACAGACAACTATGTCGCTATGTTTTCATGGCACAGTTAACACATTGTAATTGTGTGTTGCACTTTCGGTGCCATGAAAAGATTTATGCTGACGATATTCTAGATTTACGGACGATACGTTACGTACATCAATAAAAGGCTCTACTTGCAAAAATTCGGCTTAGGTTATAAAAATACTATAGACTAATAATAGTCTTTCTTTATTTATCAGGCGCTAACGGTAAGGGTTCGACATCACGAGCTTTACGATGAAGGAAAAATCGAGGGGCGTCTGCATACGTTTGAGAAGAAATTCAAAGATGTGTCCGGGGACAAGCGGGTGTGAGGATTACTACACACCCCTGCTGACCCCTTCGGGGACTTTTTTGGGAAAGATATAAGATACAGACATAATTGTCAATAAAATCTCTGCATAGATAACACCCAACTCTCACCTATAGAATAATTAATTAAGAGGTTCCAACAGACACAATCTACTACGCTTGTTTGCGAAGAATTTTGTCCAAGTAAAGCACGAAGTTCTAATAACGCCGGATCTACTTGTTGCATTTATCACTGCAACATGAAATATGAGACGTCTCGTATTTTTGATTTGCTGTAGGTATAATCATTCTATATCTATTATACAGAACCATAGGATAATTTATCGTTCTGCCGGTTCTATTACTTACGGTGTTTAAGGTAATTTTACCTATGCTAATATTATAAGAGGCAAGATTTGATTGTTTTTTTTTGTTTGATTGCATTGAATAGGCTTCAAAACTACGGGGCCGATTTGAAAACTTTCAAAAATATGTCCACCCGTGCGAAGCCGGGGCGGACATATTTTATGCTAGGGCGCATATGTGAAATTCAATAACCTGTTCCTTAGGTTGAATAAAATACTTCTTCACTAGATTTCAGGTCATAATCAAAACTATGCAAGTTAATTAAGAATGCAGCGTGTTAGCCCTGAAAAGGGCAGATGTTCACAAGGTTGCTCGCGCTACTAGATTGTTAGTACGGGAACACGCTTTCCAAAATTGACTCGGTAAACATGACGCGCGCACCAACTTTGAATCTGCTTACAATCTAAGATGAACACGAAACTTTAAGCCTACTTGGAATTTAACCATTTCAGTTACAAATTCGAACTTCATGCAGTCTGTAATTGTACTATACATACGCTATCTCAAAAAGTCGATCGAACGATTAGTTTCTCAAATCCAACATTTTTGTAAATTTTATTTACTAAATTAACAATGTAAAGTCAGAAAACCTTGGTATATCAATCCTATACTATTTAAGTTGTTAATATATGGACATACTAGGTGTCCCGCCCAGCTTCGTTAGGGTGAAAAAATAAATTTCCTGAAACACGAGCGCAGCGCCACCTATCGGGTCCAATTGTGAATCTAAACCATTGTTGAATCCACCTGAAGACACAGTTCCGTTCCAGACGCTTAGGAGGAGTTCAGTGACATACAAACGCACAGAAGAAATATATGTATAAAGATGTGTACTTAGATAAAGCGATTTCCGCAATCTCGTTAGGAATTCAATAATGAAAAAAGGTAGGTTAGAGAACTAGGAAGCGTTGCTAAAAGTCTGCTTCAGCTGAACCCTGAAAGTTTTAGACTACCTGCAGGTAACTAACTCCCTTTATCTTCTCTCGTTACTGTGAATATATTTTATTATTCCACATTTCACAATAGCCGCTATGTTCCGACTACCGACCAACTTTATGTTCGTGGAACGGAACTTCGCCTATTCATATCAAAATGTTTTGAAAAACTTTATTCATAATACATTCTATGTTAACGCTATCTAATGTAAATTTGAGGGGAATATCAAAAATGTTTAATCGGAATAGAATACGTGAGTTAGTTTTTCTATTAACTATACTGCAACAGTGTAGTGTCAGTAACACAAAGTTAGAAGTACTCGTAGGTGGTATATCTGGCATAAAACGCGTTCCCAAGTGGGTAGGCAGAGGTGTAACACAACGCCCTATTTGCGCCGGAGATATACTTAGGAGCTATTGTGATAAATGAAGAGTCCATCGTCGATTCTCAAGCACGACTTCTTTCAATTTCTTCTCAAACGAATGTAGGTTTATATTCGGTAGTGGTTTTGATTAGAATGGAGCGACCCATTTCTAATTAGTATACACAAATTAATAACATATAGTTTATCATTGAAAGTTGCTGACATTGAGAGCAATTTATTTTCTATTATCATTATTATTATTTACCTTCACCGTAAAGCTCGTGGTGTGACTAATAAGTGACGAGAGGAAACCTGCATACGTCTGAGAAGAAATTCAAAAGGCGTATGTATAGTCTTGCTTGAGTAACGGCGATGGACTCGCCATCTGTCACGTTGGCACCTAATATACCTCTGGGGGAAAGTGGGTATGTGGGTATTACCTATACACCTCTGCCTACCCCTTCGGGGACCCTTGTGGGAAGGCGTGAGGATATATTATTATTTATATTTACCTAAATCACATTCAGCTCTAGTATTTATTTCTATCCGTTAGTAATTTAGCTTGAACTCTGTATTCTTTTAATAACATACGAGTACATCAATAAATAAATATTTAGATTTTCTGTTTGAGGTTGAACTGTATTTTTGTGGGCAGATAATTATGAATTCTTTTCAAAATAGAAGAAAATTGCAATACCAAATTCAGAATTTCCACTAATGTGACTCGGACCCGAATCGACTTCAGATCGTAATGGAAAACCTTTGGCACATTTTGCGGCGCTCACTGGGCCGTGAAATAAAGCCTCTGTATTTAAATGAAACGAAACAGTTCACCGTTTTTTTTGTTTTTACCACTCTCCATTATTTATCACGGCAGGTTTGATATAAGGCTAAAATTAAAGCAGGTTGTATGTACCATAAACGTAGATTTATACGGCTACGTATTTTATTAAAATGTATTTATTTACAATGAATACGATGTCACGGAACCTTTTTCAAACGAAATTCCTATCAACTTATTAAGTGCAATCAATTATGCGAAAGGTGTTTGTTTGTTTACGCGTTTGTTACGCATTCACGTCCTTACTAGTGAAAGTCAAGGAATTTTGTTCACACATTCACGGTAACAGAAAGGACAAATTAACTAATTTGCACTTCACGTTCATCACGATGGTGGCAAACAATGGATATAGGTGATGGAAAGCGGTTACCGCCCCCTATGGACTCTTGGAACATCACGGTAAGGGTCGCGCTGATCCAAAATGAATCTTTTCCCTCCCTTCTTGAATGGAGTTCTCATGCGCAAATTAGGTTGAAATTTTATCAACTTCGAATGCCAACAAGATATCAAAATTCTCCCGTAGCAAAAGCGACGACTACCCAAACCTATATAAAAAAAGTAAGTAAGTTCAGTGATATTTCTGTGTCTCTAATACCTATGAAACTCTTCAGATCTGAACACAGTGATACCTAGACGGCACTGGTCAGCGACTTAAGTAGTAGCAACGCAATAGAGATAGGAATCCGGGATGAACCAG
Organism: Drepana arcuata; assembly: GCA_016069955.1. Taxonomy (NCBI): domain Eukaryota; kingdom Metazoa; phylum Arthropoda; class Insecta; order Lepidoptera; family Drepanidae; genus Drepana; species Drepana arcuata. Next base: position 54,434 of record JACCPG010000089.1, read on the forward strand.
TATAATTTTTCAGCAACTGCCCGCCCAAAGTTATTGATGAGCAAACGCATAATTTAAAAGCATCACTCATGTTTAGAAAGGATAATTCTTTGTCCGAAGAGCTTTAAGAATAATTTAGGCCAACTCACGTTATTTAGTACATCAAATGTGACAGCAGCGCACCCGTGTTAAATGGCTCACCTGAAACAAAAATAACAAATATTACTATATTAAATTTATATATGTATGTTGTTTGGAATTATTATTAGGCAGCTTTATAGAATTACTTAATCCTATACATATCATAACGCCTTAGTATGTAGATACATGATACAAAAGAAAAACTTCATACAGATACAATAACAGAACATTTAAAGCTTGTATATTATTATTATTATTAAAGCTTGTACGGCTAGGATGAAAAACGTTATGAATCTCCCTTACCACTACGCCACGAGTAAAAACAACCTGTGTTTGCGAAGATTCTGTACGCCTATATAACATGCAGTGTGTACCTATTCAACTTTTGGCAAATAACTCTGAATATTTGCGTACAGTGTCGAGGTTATGAGTGGACTTCATTTTAAAATGCAATAATGGCCGTGTGATTTATTTACGCTGGCAATATTTTATTGCAGTGGGGTATAATTGATGAATGAATTGCATGTAATAACACTTGTTCTTGATATAACAGCGTCGAATTTATTATTCACTGGAAGGAAACAATTGTAGTGCCTACAAATAAATGTATATCTAAATTATATTTCAGCGCGTTATTTTAATTGGCAATTTCTTCCCAAACGTGTACATGTTTCCTCTCGATGTTCTTTTATCGTAAAGCCGGTGTGCCTAATCACGGTACATAAGTTCAGAAAAACTTATTGTTACAGAAAAAAATTTTGAAATTACAATCTTTGTGTTGAGGGCGACTGTTCGTACCATTCGGCTACAATGGCTCACGATTATTCTTACATTTAGATAACATACATACATATCATCACGCCAAGTCCCTAACGGGGTAGGCAGAGAGTATAGAGCGCCAGTTCTCTCTAGACTTACATACCTCTTTCGCTTCGTCCACATTCATCAGTCTCTTCATACATGCTCGTCGGTTTCGAGTACTCTTAACGTTCCCGTCCTTGAGAGTCCGATCCATTTGATCCAGGTAGTTGGAACGTGGCCTTCCTCTGCCTCTTCTTGCACACACTTTTGCTTTGTATATCTGTTTCGTCAATCTTTCTTCACTCATCCTTTCTACACTTAGATAACTAGGCTTATAATCGTTTCGTTGAAGTTAATCTAGATAATGCATTACGTGTTATGTGCACATCCACAGGCTGTAGGATTTTTATTTTCTTTTGTAACGTTTTGTTAGTTCACGTTGGAAGTTTCGTGCTACTAAACCATTTTCAGTCTAGTTCGAAATAAAGTTACCGCTATTTACAAGGCCATAATTTCATACATATCTAGGTGAGCTGCTCGGCTGCCATATTGCATTTTAAACGACCTAGCCTCATGTTAACACCCCATTTTTATAGGACTTAAGTAACGTACAAAACGAGTAATGCAAGTTCGAACCCCGGTTGTCTGTTCCTCTGTGAATGAATGAAATCCATCGTACTGGAGACTAGGAAATGAATTTATCTAGGCTCTAATACGATGTTTTATAACACTACAAGTCAAACGGGGAACATCTTGAGATAATGCATACTTTTGAGAAGAATTTGAGTGACGACGGCAAAATTAAAAGTTATACTTTTTATAATTTTTTTGGAAATATTTTGACGGATTTGGAAGAAATGGTAGCTTGCAGTTTATAGTGTTAAATTTGATATAGGTAGTTGGAACGTAGTCTCTTCCTAGTCCTCTGCCTCGACTTGCACACTTTCGCTTTGTATATCTATTTCGTTAATCTTTCTTCATTCATTCTTTCTATATGTCTAAACCAACGCAACATGCCTTTCGTTATCTTTATAATTACCCTCGTTCACGATTCGATCTAAGATCGTTACTCCATTTGCAGAATATGAAAAATCTACATTACTAAGTGTAAAAAGCTGGTAAATTAAAGCGCAGTCACGAACTCCTCCGACTAGGTTGGGAAACATGAAAAGTGATTGATTTCACTGTATCTTTTACTTTGCTACATGAATTCCATTGTTTATGTTATAAAAGTCCCCTTATACGATACGATCTATTTATTATATTTTAGACTTTGTGTGAATAAATCGTGGTGGCTAAGTATTCTCCGGTAAGTTAAGATTGCTTCAAGATATATGTAACTGCATATGGGTATTTATCATACATGCTACATTGCAGTGAAGGAAAACATTGGAAGAACGCATACAGTTTATTTTTACGTATATTTTTTATATACGTAAAAATAAACTGTATGTTTTTATACTGATGAATGTGGACGAAGCTAAAGAGGTATGTGAGTCTAGAGAGAACTGGCGCTCTATACTCTCTGCCTACCCCGTTAGGGACTTGGCGTGATGATATGTATGTATGTATATTTTTTATTCTAATTTATGGGAACTCACGTGCATTCAGGTTTGAGCGCTGATAGGCATTAATTTTATCTTGAAAAGGCATATTGAATGTTGAATCCATTTAAAAATGTAATTCGTTTCCCATATTGGAGATTTATTGGCAATTTGTATTGCATATTTGGTTGGATCAAAGTACGCTAGAGGCGGTCCCTCGGGGTCATCTTATCAGCCTTCATTGAACCACTGGCTGTATTCACGTGTGACTGTGATTACACGAAAAATATAAAAACAAGACTCAAAATTTCAGCTATATTTATTTTGAAGATCATTAAATATTACTGTCTCTGTCCACCAAGTCACAAAGCGTGACAATATAGATGCATATAAGTGAATAAATAGATGATGTCATACTTAGTTATATATTTATAGTTTTATATTTTGCACATAAGTTAATGGCACGAAGACGAACGTATATTTGGCTCTTTAATGAGTAGAAAAATTTGAAGTACCATAATAATGTAGGTATTTAGGAAAACAATAAGTTAGAGTTACTGCTTTTGAGGCTGGCTGGCAACGCACGGGACTTTTTTTATTTTTTTGTGTTTTCTCGTAGCGATCCGGAAACTTTTGCTACTTAACCAGGACGCACGGGACGAACATGTACATACATACGATCTAAGGGCGCGTGCGCAGACGTCAATGATTATCACCTTGTTAATAAACTAAAATACCTACATTAAAAGAATTGCAGTTCTTTTTTTTCAATTTTCGTTTTCATCAGTATAATTTCTATCTAGATTTATTTTCGGAACAAAACATATCCAATGTGTTAGGTCTGCTAATAATCTATGTTTAAGCCAAATTTCATTCAATTCCGTTCAGTCGTTCTGGCGTGATTGAGTAACAAAAATCCATTCATACATACTAACCAACTTTCGCATTTATAATATTAGTAGGATATGACAGTGCCGTTTTATTTTCGACCTTGAGTCACCCTTTAACAAGAAACAGATAAATATTTGAATAGAATACGTTCGTTCCCATACTCAGCGTAATCTGGTATGAAATGCAACGGGTACCTTACTGCCAAAACAATAGAACAAGCTTATTTTCTGCAGATCCAACGGCGAGATTACGAAGCTCTATCCGAATACCAAAAAGTGTTCCTTTTATTTCGATAGCCAGACGAAGTTCCTTTAAGTCGGAAAGCAGTCGAGTTCATAGATCACATTTTAAAATACTAAAATGTGAAGTTCAAGATGTTCAAACGAATTCCCACTCGCTAGCGAGCCTGCAGTGGGCTGTAATTTAATTAGGCGGAAAATTTAAGCGGGTGCCGGTGCGCGGACGTGCGCCGAATGCTACGTTGCTCGACAAATTTCATTACACCATTGTTGTATGCAAGCTTGTCAGACCCAGTCGTTAATGGGTTGGGATAAATAATGGTAACACTCAGCATACATTTGGTGCTACGTACAAGTGCCATATGTCGGTGCAGTAATTATGTTGTTTGATGACTGGGTTTATTTAACTCTGATGGTTACTAACTTGGGGGCACTGGTCGCAGCTTCGATCTCCGCATGTAAATAAGGGTCACATATATTATGTGTAAAACAAATGAACGTATGATAACCCATAATAAAGCTACATACCCTACCGGAAGATCGTTTTTTGGTAAGTATTTAAAATTATGATATAGCTCCTATAATAGTACACGAAAGGGTAGTCCTAGGTGTAAAAACATTTTCTTTCCAACGGAGATATATGTATAACTTGATATTTGTTGAGTCCATTGTCATCTCCCTAGCACGCAAGTTTTAGACTCAAATTTATGTAGGTTCTCTTTCGATGTTTTTCTTCACCGTAAAGTCGTGGCGTGATTATTCTGAAAGCGGTTACTGATAAGCGTTTTAAATTCCCGCACCAAATTGTTGGGTAAAGTGGATGAGTACGTATCTACATTATACGACTGTTGACTTGAGAATGCTAGCAGCTAAGTAATTGATAAGCCGTAGCACTTTGCTAGAGTTCAATGTTCCCTATCTGTAAGGAACGAAATGAGGTAAGCCCCATAAATCAGCGCGATAAAAAGAACAATCGAGCGGATCGACGATAACTGAGTTAGTCCGATGGGCCGTGTCGAAGGCTCTCCCAGGAGCCATTTTATGTACAGACATTAGAGAATTTTCCCACGTTAGGACTTCGCAGGAACGATACTAGCTATACCCAAAATGTTGTCAACGTAAATATGATAAAGAAAACAGATTTGATTGTTTGTAATGGAAAATTAAAAAAAAATAGTAAACAGATAAAAATGATTTAATTTCAAGAATCTGGAGCTACATTATTCTGGAGTGGCATCAGCTATATTGAAGTCCCTAAATAAATAGGTATCAGCAAATAACATTACTTATTAAATCGCGAAAAACCTAGTATGATTTATTTATTTTATTCTATTAGCACGACATAGGTCACTTACGCTAGTAGTCGGTAATAATCACTAAATACGCAGATCTTAGCATCGCGCTTAAAACCAAGTGGGAAGTATGAAGGTGAAACAGGCCCGATACTACGATTGTACTATCTCCAAGTAGCCTTCAAACTCTAAACGTTCACAAACTCCTCACACATATATGTAACTATCTCAAAAAGTTGTAATCTTAAACACAAGACGAATACTTCGCAAATTGTTGCCCTTATCATGTTCTCCACGTCGAATATATTTCTCCACTTTTTCGATTGGCCAAATGCCCACAAAAATGCAGTCCAACCTCGTCCTTAACGAGAGAATATTATATGAAATATAAATAAATAATAATTATATGCATTTGACGTACTGCAAGTGATTGCTGAAAAACTTACGTGATACTTTACTAATAGTAAAATCAAGTTCTTGATAGTAATACCTACATACATACCCAGTACGGTCTTACTTACTTTGACAATCTAACACCCAAGCATGCAACAGACAACTATAGACTATACTCATCTCACAAAGGTATATTACCAGCCGGAATCAAGCCTACGACTATAAGCATTGAAGGTAGACAATGTGTCAAAGCGGCCTGTTAAGATCTAATCAAGTCTCTTGTAGCTTAAGATCCAGGAAGGTAACTATTGCCAATTAACAGTTGAAAGGCGAGTCCAAAATAGAACAGACGTTTGTTTAATGTTCAGCAACACGGATATAGGCCACCCATGCAGAGGTTTGATTATGGAATACGGATTAGCGACCCTATCGACCTGCCCGACCTGCTAGTAGGTAATATTCTGTATATGATTTTGGGACAACGCGATATTGGTACCTACCTTATTATATGGCAGCGAATCCTGGGTATGTCAAAGGAAGTATGAAAATAGCTTGAATGCAGTCGAGATGCGATCTCTTCGAAAAATGTGCGGCGTAACGATATTAGATCGAATCCGCAATGAAGAGATTCGCAAATCAACTGGCGTGAATGAGGGCGCGATTGTAAAGATGAAGAAAGGCATGTTACGTTGGTTTGGACACATAGAAAGGATGAGTAAAGAAAGATTGACGAAACAGATATACAAAGCAAAAGTGTGTGCAAGAAGAGGCAGAGGAAGGCCACGTTCCAACTACCTGGATCAAATAGATCGGACTCTCAAGGACGGGAACGTTAAGAGTACTCGAAACCGACGAGCATGTATGAATACACTGATGAATGTGGACGAAGCGAAAGAGGTATGTAAGTCTAGAGAAAACTGGCGCTCTATACTCTCTGCCTACCCCGTTAGGGACTTGGCGTGATGATATGTATGTATGTATGTATGATTTTGGGAATGTGTATGTGATGTGGCTTGCCACTGACTGGGTCGTGTACGCGTCGGGGGAGGAAAAATTGTAATGAATTAAGTTAATAGGGGTACATATTGAATAATTACACCATATGCTGAGTCCAATCTCAGCATATGGTGTAATTTCCATAGTTGCAAAGCCAAATGTCCAGTAGTGAATTTCAGCAGACTTCATCCAATTTACATAATCCGATGAAAAACCATTTATCCCTCCCGAGTAGTTATCAAGGGCAGACAAAAGCAAAAGGTATATTCATTTGCGGAAAATACAACACGTTTAAATAATTATTGGCACGCTCTGTATTAAATATTACACACTAAACTATCTAATGGCTTATCTAAGTTATCCTTTGCATATATTGCCAGGTTTGCTTAATACATAGATACAGAGTCCAAATCTTCTGTAAGAAGAGAACGAAAACCATGTCCAACTACATAGTATAATAATAATAATAATTATAATATATCCTTTATTGTACAAACACACACATTTACAAAAACAAACAGAAATGACAAAGAAAAACATAGGCACAATAGGCGGCCTTATCGCAAAAGCGATTTCTACCAGGCAACCAGTGTAGAGAGAGATAAGAAACAGAGAAAGAAAAGGTAGGTGTGACAGTTGAGAGGATGAAATAGAAACAATTATTATAATATATAAATAATAGGCATTCTACATAAATAAATACGAAACATATACTTATATAACATGCATACAATAATATATACATACATAGTATTTTATTATATAGTATCTTGTAGATTAAATTGATCGCTGGATCCTGACAGCCTGACAAATGTATACAGCGCGTTCGTGGCTCCTCGGTTACGTAATGTGAAAGAAAAGGGGAAGGAAAATATTGCATCAAAGAGAATTTGAAATATTGCCAAGTATATGCGTCGTCGGCGAATTGATTTTGCTGCCTTTTGTGATTCCGAGGGAAGGATGCTGCGGCAACAATTTACTTCGCTTAAACGAGACTGCCGATCAATTGACGACATCTCGCTTCGTGTCTATACATTGTTTACTGAAACTTTCATGCTGTAAGTTGCTTTGCAGTTGTAGTTTATTCTATCATCATATCATTATCATTCTATATCGTCTTCGTGGATGGCACTATCTATACCAAGATTAAAAATAGTATATTCTTTATAAGAGACTTCGCATATCACACATATTTAAAAAAAATTACGAAGTAATTAATTTCCTGACAACCCTATCCACAAAGGTAGGCAGTGTAGTGAAAAGGAAATTTTTATTGATTTACGAAGATTGCAACTTTGAATCCAGACTATACCAATGAGTTTTTCAGCACGAGCTTTACAGTGCAGGACAACTTCGAAAAGAAACCTGCACGTTTGAGAAGACATTCAATGTGCTTGAGTATCGGCAATGGACTCACCATCTGTCCAGGAAATAATTATAAAAAAAATATCTCTGGCGGAAAGTAGGCGTGTGGGTATTACTTATTAGTATATCACCTCTGTCTACCCCTTCGGGGACTCTTGTGGGATATTATATAGGAGTATATATAAATATGTTTATGTGAAAACATGGAAACAGATATATAGCCGCTGTACCTCAGTCACAAGTCCATTGACGTCTTTAAAAAGTTCACTTTTCTTCTCACTGTGCAGCAGACAATTAAATTACATTTATTCCGTTTGCGAGTTGTAGGTAAGTTGATCACACGGCAGTCTGAACCCTTCGATACCGAGATCGCGGGTATATGACAAAAGAAAATCAACGTAGAATTTTATATTTACGCTACATAGTGGGAGGGAATGAAACGAAAATGAGCATTAAATGCAGATAGCACTAAGTGCTTCTAGCTGAGACGTCTATATTACCATACCTGTTGCAAAGTCAAAGCCACTGCATCGAGTCTAAGACAAACGAATGACCTCGAGTGCGACACCCTGAAATACGTAAATAAATATAATATATCCTCACGCCTTCCCACAAGGGTCCCCGAAGGGTTAGGCAGAGGTGTATAGGTAATACCCACACACCCACTTTCCGGCAGAGGTATATCAGGTGCCAACGTGACCGATGGCGGGTCCATCGCCGTTACTCAAGCACGACTATACATACGCCTTTGAATTTCTTCTCAGACGTACGCAGGTTTCCTCTCGATGTTTTCCTTCACCGTAAAGCCCGTGGTGTGACTAATCAGTGCACTTAAGTTAGGAAAAACTCATTGGTACAGTCGGAATTCGAACTTGCAATATTTGTGTTGAAAGCAACTGCTCGAACCACTTGGCCACCAGGGCTCATTACACTGTACTTAACTTCAGTATAACTCATAGGTAAAGACAATCGGAGCTTAAATCTGCAATGCTGCAGACTACTTAAGCTATTCAACCACCACGCCTCTCTCAATACATCTCTATATTAAGTTGAGTTTTATGAGTCCAAAGCCCTTTCCATAACAATATTTGTTTTACGAGTAAGTGTAGTACGCTATTTGTATTCTTATATAGCGAGACTTCTCGTTTGTTTTAAACTTTCATGTAAATACGAATGTGCACTGAATTTTAACGAAGTATTAAAAGTAATAATAATATATAAATATATAATAAATAATAATATATCCTCACGCCTTCCCACAAGGGTCCCCGAAGGGGTAGGCAGAGGTGTATAGGTAATACCCACTTTCCGCCAGAAGTATATTAGGTGCCAACGTGACAGATGGCGAGTCCATCGCCGTTACTCAAGCACGACTATACATACGCCTTTGAATTTCTTCTCAGACGTATGCAGGTTTCCTCTCGATGTTTTCCTTCACCGTAAAGCTCGTGGTGTGACTAATCACTGTACTTAAGTTCAGAAAAAACTCATTGGTACAGTCGGGATTCGATCTTGCGACCTTTGCGTCGCAGGCAACTGCTCGAACCACTCGGCCACCACGGCTTTTTTATTATTAAAAGTACTGAAGCTTAAAATGTCCCTTGGTGTATTTACTGACCTTACGAAATCTAGTAAGCTCTTTCAATGAAACGAGAGCAAATATGAAATTATTAATGGCGATACTATAAGACATAATTTAAGCATTACGTTCATGCCTTTGAATTTCTTCTCAAGAGGTTTCCTCGTGATATTTTCCTTCACCGTAAAGTTTATGGTATGATAAATGACTGCACGCTCAGAGAGAGACTGGTGGAGACCTGAATTTGTGCCACAGATTTGGCCACTCGGCTACCACAACTTATTCTAAAGTACATTTTAAGCTTGGTATGAATACCGTTCGAAATTCAAAATGAACACGAATATCCAATCCAGCAACATATATCAAAGAGCATGACTAATATGCAGTCAACATAGACTAATTAACATTTCGCAGCGAGAAGCCACCGGCCACTAATACAGATGACCATCCACCCAACCCATCCATTGTTAAAGTGGTCTGTGCTATTGAGGACTTATGCTTTTGTGTGTGATTTTAGCGTTTAGTATGTCCATCGCGGGCTTGCGACTTTTGTGGATTCCAGACGATATATTTTGCGTCATTGTGAGTATTCTATGTACAACTTTACCGAGTTTACGAAACCTCAGTGTACGTATAAATCTGATGACTCTTCGAGTTTTTTCATTATATATGTATAAAACGTTACACATTTGTAACAGAACCCCATGAAAAAAAACAGTAGAAAAATTTACTGTGTCATTTATATTTTATAAAAGCAAGTATATAAAAAAATCATTAAAAAATTACTTACACGAAGCTAAATTAATACACAATTTTTAATTTTATTTATTTAAAATATTTGACAATTACAAAGAACAACATTTCAGTCATAATAACAAAAAAATATTATATTTTATTGCGAGCTTTACTATTTGCTTAATAGGCGTTTGTAGGTACTGTATTCGGGCGTCTTTCCGGAAGTCAAACACTTGGTTTGACATTGACATTGACAATGTAATATGACGCGGATGTTTGTGTGACGTCACAACTACCTACTCCGGTTCTCAAACTGCGAACCCCACCGCGCTATATTCGTTAATGACAAAAAGCCAATAAGCATAGGAAATCTATAGATCATATGTAGCATAGCATAGCAAGCGGATAGCTAGATATTCATATGTCTTCACTTCTCAGAAAATATGGGCGTCTTATAAAAGCACTTGTGACTTCTGTACCTGAACAGAAACCTCGAGAAAACCAAATTATAATTGATATTAGAAGATATATGCTAAGAACAAGTTATTGAATATCATTAATAATTATTAGAGACCGTGGTGGCCGAGTGGTTAGAGTGGTTGCCTGCAACATAAAGATTGACTGCACCAATGAGTTTTCTCAACTTAAGTACAGTGAGCTTTACGGTGAAGGAAAACATCGAGAGGAAACCTGCATACGTATTAGAAGAAATTTAGGGGCGTATATAAAGTCGTGCTTGAGTAACGGCGATGGACTCGCCATCAGTCACGTTGACACCTAAAATATATTTTTGCAGAAAGTGGATGTGCGAGGAGGTTCTAAGTCGACCATATCTGTTTTTCACGCAAAAACTAATTGCATTCGATTTTCAGGCTTAATTAAATGACATTTTGTAGAGATAGGTTATTATTAGATGGATTAGAAGAAAAAAAATCATTAATAAAAACCAAATTTACACGGTAGAAGTAGTATCCGCGGTGAACAACTAGTAAATAATAAAGCTTTTGTTGGTATATATAGTTTAACTATACAGACGCAAGCTCCTGCGGTCAGTTTAAGAGGTATTTAACACAGGATCATAAATTTTATCTGATAGATAACGCGCCAACACCAGTTTGCAGTAAAATTACGCTTAACGACTTCGAAGCGTACAATGTTGACGATCAATCAATTGCTTGTATTCACACCTCAATTAGTAATATCGTTTTTTTATAGATCTATAGTTTTCCCCTGAAAATATTCTTGTGGAGTCGGCAACGCGCGAGCGATTTCCTTGGTGTACTTTGCATCTGGTGGAGATAAAACTTCTTTGCCGCCTTGGTATAGAAACTATACTATATATATATATACGTGTGATGGTTTCCTTTACCATAGAGCTCGCGGTGTGATGAATCACTTTACTTTAATTCAGAAAACTCATTGGTTTCGACGAATGCAGCTTTAACCTCAGGTGACTACCTAAACACCACGGCCACTATTTTAATGAACAGCATAGTATCAGATTAAACCTCTTCGACAGGAGTAGTCTCAAAGGTGTCTCGAATATCCGTTTTATGAAGTAGATTCTAGCTAATGGTCGATTTGAGCGAGCATAGATATAGACGCTTTTCCAGTTGAAGTGATTTATCACATTTTAAATTAACTGTGATCTCTGGCCTATTATTTTCTGTTACAGCCTTGGAATGCCTCCAAGAATCCATGAAGCATTGAAATTCTCGATACTGGGCATTGCAATTTTAATTTCACAAACGATATATAACCCTGCAAAATTGCAGGTACTAAGCCCAGTTTGAACCAAATTTCAAAATCCTTTATTCAACCCAATAGTGACAGGGAACATTTATTGGACGTCAAATTTTAAAATACTGTTATCACCGTTTCTGGTCTAGTGGTTAGAGCTCCTGACTACGAGACTTGAGGTCGCGGGTTCGATTCCCGCTGAGGGCAGATATTTGTGTGTTGAACACGAGTATTTGTACCTTAGTCTTGGATGTTCTATTTATCTAAGTATATATATAATTATATATATATATATATATATATATATATATATATATATACTAGCTGTGCCCGCGACTTCGTTCGCGTGGTTGTCAAAAACTAAAATGCGTCGCTTATATTATATATAGTGCAATATCCACGTTTCCTTCTAGTTACCATAACACAACCTGTGCTTAACTTGGGACTATGTGTGTCAATTTGTGTGGAATTGTCCCAAGGTATTTATTCTTAAAAAAAAGAAACGGCGCAACGATCTCTCAGATGTTTCCGTTAACAATAATTATTCCAAGCTAAAGTAAGACAGTGGTCTACCAAGATCTCCAAAAAATTAAAAGAGAAAAAATCATGGCGCATGTTAAGTCTTGCATGAAAGACACATTTGCTACCGGACACGGTGTCTTTTATGCATCTCAACAAAAGGTGAATGTTATTATAATATTCAAAACAAAAGGTTAAATAAGAAACGACTTATATTTCAAAAACCAAAACCCCAAATCTTTTATCAACGTAAGGGAAACCATTACCTTCATACCACATTAAAATGGCTGGAATGAGGATGGGAACGTCTAAAGCGGCGAATATGTATGGAGAGATTAATGTCAATGAAAGATAGATATTTGTGAGTCTAAAAGGTCTGGCACTGAGCGTGATGATATATATGTGAGTATGAACTCACCTATTCATTTATTCAACTGGATCACTGGAATGAACATCGTACAATCAATTACTTTCAGGCAGTGGATTAAGTGATCTTCAGCGGAAATGAAAGTAGCAAGCGTATGCGACCCAGAGAGTTTGTCCCTTATCAGGTAATAGCTTACAGTAAGCAGTGGTTTTGTACGACACACCCACTCGAGCGCGATTATGGAAACGTCCACCGTTCCGAGTTAATCTCCCCTTTCACCTCACTCAACCAACCTGCGATTCCATTTAACGTAAAATTTACACGTATAAATCGTAAGCTCTTGGACATAGAGTCTTAATTTGAATACATCCCAAGCTTATAATCTGCAAACTTACTTTAGTAGAATGCCTTGAAGGCAGGTTCATTAGCGCTCACGGAAGCCTGTATTCGTTTTGTTAGGAAATAAAATGAAATAAAAATTTGTTCAGCGCAGATAGCCCCGTCATGCCAGAATACCATGGGATGCGAATCGGAATATCCAACTGTGTCCTGTACATTATCCCTTTTTGCTAATTCTACGATCGGTGTCTGAATAAATAGTTATCCAGACTGAATTAGACTTGACTTCATTGAAATATCTTTGAAGAATTTTTACTACCACCTTCAGATATTACGTATTTTCTTTGTTGTTTCGCTATTGTTTTTTATGATGTGACTACATTGGGCCTTCATCTGAATAAGTATATGTCTAACAGAAGAGTCGCGTTATGTGAGATGTGTAAATTTACCTACGTACAGAGAGCAAAATATATTTGCGTTCCAAAAGTAAATTGAAAAAGCTATATTGACTTTATGCCGAGCTGCAATATCCGTGGCGTTAATGCTTGGATGGTGATTTCTAGTAATACGGTGCCACAGGCAGAAAATAGGCCGCAATTTTTTCAGTTTCAATACATTATTCACGAGTTTGGCTTCAGGTGACATAGAAATGTTATATAAGGAGGTTGTTACCACACTCCCTTTGTTAAGACTATAGACACTATTAATTAATATGTATAATATTGTATGCCTAGCGGTGTAACATAGCGAACCTAAATGTACCACATAACATCTGTATGTAACCTACCTATGTTAACAAAATAAATAATTTTGAATTTAGAATTTCACTCAGAGAACCCGTGCATGTAATTGGTATTTATGGCCGAAGAAGGAAGCGTTGTCGCGAATATACGTTTCTTAATGTTACATACACTGAAACCATTATTTTTGATAAAAAATGGCGCGCACGGGAGTCGTTCCTAATTACAAACGTGTCGCCAGCCTGCGACATTGTAACTTTGAACGTTTAATGTTAGAGCATAGTCGTTCGTCACCTCACCCCCGTTTCTCCTTTTACTTTGTTATTATCTTGTTTGATCTGGAAGCGTTGGCACCTAATATACCTCTGGCGGAAAGTGGGTGTGTGGGTATTACCTATACACCTCTGCCTACCCCTTCGGGGACCCTTGTGGGAAGGCGTGAGGATATATATTAATCTGGAAGCCTAGCGTGAGCTTGCGTTAGACACCACTTGAATGTTATTATTATTTCTAAAAGATTATGTATCAATTGTTTTACAATCAACTTAATAATACCAATACATATACAATTACGCTAAGTTCCTCACGTAAAGTAGAGCGCTAGGTCTCACCCGACATTTTTCGCATTATACACATTCATAATTATTTTCAATGTATGAAAAAAATGAAGCTCAAAAGTTAGAAAATCCATATATCAATCTTAAACGAAATACGACTTTCTATTAAGTCTATTAAAATTATCGTAGAGCTAATTTTACATAGTATTCATATTTAATACAAAATATCTTTCTGCCTTTATAATATTTGAAACTATCAAACTCTGTCCAAAACCGTTCGTTTCATTTAAAAGGCAATAATGTGAAGATGGTTCTAGACCACTGGAACAACAGATAAAATGTAAAGACGTTTGATTTGACGCCTTTGTAGTACGAACAAGCGATTACTATAGCCTTTGCGCTTGCAAATTATGAGGTAACTTGTGCGTTTCCTACCTTATATTGAGGATTCCTACCTTATACGTACGATAAGCGAACGTAAGATATGATATAAAATGGATTTCCTTTTGCCTTGTATCACAAACTCATATACCAGTCCCCAAAGGAAAGTTCGGCTTTCATTAATCGGCTGTGAGCTTCTGAAAGGTACCGTCCGATCTGGAAAATTCCGATAACGAACGGGAATCCCTGAAAGGTCTTCACACTCCGACTTTTCTTAAGACAATAGGCACTACGTCGACGCACAAAGTTTCATCCCCTTGTTTTCGTTAAGATGTAATCGAAATACTACATTGTTTCCCGAAGCGTAGTTAAATCCTTGTGCCAATAAATAAAACAGGCTGCCTTGACTGAGGGTGCCTCATAAATCTTTTAACTGCGTTTCCGTTTGTGAACGTATCTTGTGTTTTATTTTTAGAGAAAGTGAGCGTAAAAAATATTGCCGAACTATTTTAGAGATAAAAATACTTTTAGTTTGGAGAGCTGGTTTTAGCCTTTGTCTGTAAGAATATTCATGACGGGGATACTAGTCCTTCAGGCACATGCATTTACTAAGTTAGTCACATACCTTTGTATTCGTACATTTATTTAGGTTTTAGATCAATTTATACACGCCAGCCAGTACTTTTATTGTCCGCTTGTCTGTTTGTTGCACTGCAGGGAATTCATTACAGTTTCCAGTTTAGTTAACGGCCTAACTTAGAATATGCGCTGCATTTACCGTAGGCAATTTCGACCCAATAGGCGCTGCGATGGTATTTCGGATTAAACGAATAGATATTTACGCCTTCTTACATAAATGAATGTATAACTTAAAGGAAAAAAATATAATGGTAAATTTTGAACATTACCTTTAGTGTTCGTATAAACCACTCAATGGTAATTTACTACACAAAATGATACCAAAAACACATACTAAAGATCACAGTAACACAATTTACGAGACTACTAAAACCAAATCTCGTCCTAACAAACAAACAGTCGGAGGTTTATGCGGCTAAGAGTGCCCAGCATCTTTGTAAGATCAATAGGGAAATTCGCGTAACACGGAACATTAAAATAGTGAGTGGCCGTGGTGGCCGAGTGGTTCGAGCAGTTGCCTGCGACGCAAAGGTCGCAAGTTCGAATCCCGACTGTACCAATGAGTTTTTCTGAAATTAAGTACTGTGATTAGTCACACCACGAGCTGAACGGTGAAGGAAAACATCGAGAGGAAACCTGCATATGTCTGAGAAGAAATTCAAAGGCGTATGCATATCGTGTTGGAGTAACAGCGATGGACTCGCCATCTGTCACGTTGGCACCTAATATACCTCTGGCGGAAAGTGGGTATTACCTATACACCTCTGCATACCCCTTCGGGGACCCTTGTGGGAAGGCGTGAGGATATTTATATTATATATATATTTAATAGCTACAATACGCTTAAAGTAATATTTAATTTTAACACAACAATCAAAACAGTCTATCAGTTACTTAAGTAGGTACTTAAGTACATTCACCTTGACTAAGCTGGTGGATGGCCACCCTACTTGTGCAATCTATAGAGTGACGTCAGTGCATTGTCACGTTAGCGAGTTTGATTGATGGCCGCGCGGCAACGTGATTGATATCAGCTGCAGGGATGATCTATGAGGTTGAGTACGCACGTCCTATACTCGCATACATAACAATACTACTCAGTTTTATTTATATCAAACAGACATCTTCAGATATAACCTTCTATTGTGAACAAATTGTAATCTATACTAATATTATAAAGAGGAAAGATTTGTATGTACTTACATGTTTGTAAGTATGTTTGTAACGAATTGGCTCAAAAATCACTGGACCGATTTTAAAAATTCTTTCACCATTTGAATGCTACTTTATCACTGATTAATATAGGCTACTTTAATTTAAAGTTTTAAGTTTAAAGTAAAAGCAGTAAGCGTGTTTCCCTTTGTAAGTTTTATAATACATATTATACTTGTTGTATTTTAAGTTTATAATCCAGAATATATATGTTTAAATTGTGCTGAACAAAACATTAGGTAAAATGTATTAGTTCATATTAATTACTAGCTGTGCCGCGACTTCGTCCGCGTGGAATTTAACAAAATTCGTTCAGTTTCTACAATAAAAGTAGCCTAAGTTACTCCTTTTTACATCGGCTATCTGCCAGTGAAATTCCCGTCAAAATCGGTCCAGTCGTTTCAGAGATTATCCGGAACAGACTGACAGACAGGCTAAAATTAAAAAAGAAAAATTTTGGTTTATTAATCGTGTATGTATACACGATTAATAATATATGCATTTGGTAAAAAGCGGTTATTTTAATATTACAAACAGACACTCCAATTTTATTTATTTGTAATTGTAATATGTATGTATGCATAGATTTTGGTATAGGTTCACTAGAAACTTAATAAATTTAATTTAAATAAAACACAATGCACATATTATACCCTTTCAAACTGTCGGTTTCACCTCATTTTTGCAGATTCCAAACCTAGTCTGTTAGTATAAATTCAAAGTAAGCCATTTAATTAAGAAAATTACGAAAAGGTAAATGTGAGACTTAACTCTGTCACAAAAGTGTATTGTTCTTCACCTCCTAATATGTAAATGCAGCTGAATATAAAGTGCCTTGTGTATTGCTGGCATTGTGCGCAAGTGAAAATGATTTATAGCGTTTAATGCCGTAATGGAAATGCTAATTTCTCACGTTCCAGCGCTACAAGAATATCTAACTTGAGGTTTTTCGTAGCAACTAAATTAACACCCTTTGTAAGCTTGGTTTGCGTGTCGCCGCCGAATCGTAACCCGGAAATGGTATTCGGTGAGGAGTCAGGGCCAGATTAGAGCGTTGCGGTGCCAATTTGAATATTAAACTTTTATTTTACTGCATTTTTCCATGAATAAATTTAAAGCGGAAATTCAGGCATGGATTTTATAAGATAGGCTAAAAACACATACCACTATCTTAAACATTATTTATTATTATTATCCACTATTTTATTTATATATTTTGAATAACTGTTTAATATATTAAAAATAACTCTTAGTTTCAGCCTTCAGTCAAGGGTTATAAGACCCTTCTTTAGAATTCATATCGTCTTATACGGCCGCTGACCATTCGTGACCGACATGCTGAAGCTTATTGTTTAAATTGAATATATATTATATTATATATCCTCACGCCTTCCCACAAGGCTCCCCGATGGGGTAGGTAGAGGTATAGGTAATACCCACACACTTTCCGCCAGAGATATATTTTAGGTGCTAACGTGACAGATGGCGCGTCCATCGCCGTTACTCAAGCATGACTATAGGTATATTCGCCTTTGAATTGCTTCTCAGACGTATGCAGGTTTCCTCTCGATGTTTTCCTTCACCGTAAAGCTCTTGGTGTGACTAATCACTATACTTATGTTCAGAAAAAAGGATTCGAACTTGCGATTTATGTTGCAGGCAAATACTCGAACCACTCGGCCACCACGGCTTAAATTATATATGATAATGAATACATTAATATTAAATAAACAGAGTGGCAACGCGCAAGTGATACTTCGGTATTGTATGCGTAAATTGGCTGCGGTAACCGTTTTCTATCGGGAGAGCCGTATGCTTGTTTGCCACTCTTGTTGTATAAAAAAAAGCATTCTTCTTCTTGGGTGCCCACTATAAAACAGTTTTTGAAAAACTGTCCAAACGTCATTTCGATTCTGCTGTAAATCACCCGAATCATCAAATCGGATGACGACATAACGGTCCTCCAGGACGCCCGACAAAAACATACCATCACTACACACAACCGACCACTGTTCCGTCCTCGCCGGCGAGGCTAGACACGAATAAGCCGTAATGTTCCCCCCCGACTCCCGCCGCAAACGCTGGCCCGCGCCAAGCCAGACGCGCAAATCCCGCCCCCAAATAATATTTAAATAAAATTACCAGCCCAGCTCCCTAGCTCGCGATCCAGCAACGGCCTAAGCCGAGGTTCGTACCCCCCAGGGGGTGCCTTGAGCTGTGTTGCTTAGAAATAAAGTGCCTGGCTGGAGGCTTAGGTCTCGCCATTGACCGGTTAAGTAGCAAAAGTTCCCGGAACTCACGCTACGAGAGACAATACAAAAAAAACTTCTTGGGTGCCTTTCCACTACCTACTGAAGGCTGACTGTTAGCTTCGCATATCCCTATAACAGTCGCCAAGCAAAACAGGTGTACTACGCTGGCGATTCTGGGTCATTATCTTATACTAGCGGCGCGTCCCGGCTTCGCACGGGTGGTAATTTATATTGGCATAAAAATTTCTTGCAATTAAAATAGCCTATATTAATCAGTGATAATGTAGCATTCAAATGGTGAAAAAAGTAGCCTGTCCCATTCATAGGTTCTATAAGCTATCACCATTTCAACTTTCAGCCAAATCGGTTCAGCCGTTTGGCCGTGAAAGAACCGCAAACATCCCAACTTACAAACTTTCAGATTTATAATATTAGTAAGATAAGATAAGATAGTAAGATTAAATTACATTAGTATAGATTACACAGCCAAGACTTCTTCCTTCTGCCAACGCGTCTCTTCCCCTCAATCTTGAATCAAGATTTGCTGGAGAAGGTAGTATTTCCATACATTGTTATTGGTATTTCTGCAAATAAAATGTTATCACAGTATCTATCAATTGTTTCTAATGTGTAGTATATTAATACAACTAGCGTGTTGCAAGGCTCGCATGTAAATTGGTATAGACCTTACAGTAATTACGCACTCGTAACATAATTGGATGGTAATTTAAACAAGAAATTATACGTTATGTGTTAGGAGCAATAGTTGCCAGTAATCACAATGACTAATTATAGGGGCACGAGCTCAAGTCACAAAAATAGCAATTGCCTGTCAACTCGAACAATAATATAATGCCGTAATTTTACTTATTTAAAGTCTATTATAAAAATATATCCTCACGTACAGTAAAAGTTATAAATATTTATAGTAAAGTGGAAATTAAAAAGCACTTGACACTTGGATATAGGTGTTGCCATAAAATAATTTCGATCAGTTGTTTTTAATCTACTTATTAAACATTTATAACTGATTTAGTTTTCTGAACATAACTGAAGAATTATCAAACCTGCACATCTCATAATAATTCTTGTGAAGAAATTCAAATTCGTTTAACTAAATTCAAACACGGCGAAACACTCGCCATCTGCCACATTGTCATCAATTTTTTTACAACTAGCAAAATAGAAGTGCTCCTCCTCTGCTGTGACTGTCTATTAATATACATATGATAATTACATAGTTTTATACATTAAAATAGCCATGGTGGCCGAGTGGTTCGAGTAGTAGCCTGCGACTCAAAAATCGCAAGTTCGAATCCCGACTGTACCAATGAGTTTTTCTGAACTTAAGTATAGTGATTAGTCACATCACGAGCTTTACGGTGAAGGAAAATATCGAGAGGAAACCTGCATACGTCTGAGAAGAAATTCGAAGGCATATGTATAGTCGTTCTTGAGTAACGGCGACGGACTCGCCATCTGTCACGTTGGCATCTAAAATATATCTCTGGCGGAAAGTGGGTGTGTGTGTACTACCTATACACCTCGGCCTACCTCGGGGACCCTTATGGGAAGGCGAGAGGATATAATAACATAGTCATATAATAACATATGATTTTGTCCCATTCGGTGTCGAGACCCTTGGTCCGTGGGGTCCTAGTGCCACAAAGCTATTTAAAGAAATAGCAAAAAGGTTGGTCGACATCACAGAAAACCGAAGAGCTGGCAGCTACCTCGGACAAAGAATTAGCCTTGCTATTCAAAGGGGGAACGCTGCCAGTATCTTCGGAACCCTGCCTAAAGGGACTCCTTTTAAGAATATTTTTTAGTTAGTATATTGTTATTATTATTATTTTAATTAACGTTTATTATCTATTATAACATAGTTGTATAACAAGAATATTATGTCCTACCAAAGTGACAAAATAGATTATAGTACACTGCGGAGGTACATAATGCGACGGACAATCTATCATGAGACGTCGTAGCGCGATCGAAATCCCGATAACCCGTACCTTGCCGGATAGCGTTATTCTATTACTAACACGGTTGCAAGTAGTTGTCATCTAAAGGGCTTTATTATATCGGAAACTATCCATAATGTACCACTACACGCCAAGATAGAGCGATACAAAGTAAGTGTTTTCAGTTGAGAGGTAATTCTATCAGTGAAGAACAACAAAGTAACAAGGTAGGTATAGTTTTGCACTGAGAGGTGTGCTTAATATCGTAAATACATCTTCATACATATTATGACATCGAGACAAATTGGTATGAACGAGTGAATAAATTAATATAGGGGTAGAGTAGAGAACCAGTTTTCTCAGACTTACAGATTTCTCTTTCGCATTCATCCAAATTCATCGATCTTTTCACCCATGCTCACCGGTTTCCTCAAATGTATCACTAATTTGTACATTTAGTTAAGTCAGCGGCCTACAAATAAATAGCTACCCGGCCTTTAAAGAGATCTTATCAATACACGTGTAATTACTCCAAAGCTAGTGTTTTGTATTAAGAAATAAAGTCTAAGTCATATTTCGCGTGTTAACGTTAAATTACAAGTGTTATTTTTCGCTTAATTAAATTACAGCGTTCTGAATTGCAAGCTAGGTGTGAAAATACCAGTAACTTTTTACTTTCCGTGATAAAGTTGGATCGCTTATGTGAGTCATGAAACGTTTAAGATAATTCTGGGACGATATAATCAAATTCACTTTGCTTCTGTTCACAGCGTAATTTTCATGGAAAATCATTTTATCGATATAATTTATAAATATCATCTCTCTGAGAGCTCCAGTTCTCGCTAGACTTACATACCTCTTTCGCTTCGTCCACATTCATCATTCTCTTCAGACATGCTCGTCGGTTTCGAGTACTCTTGACGTTCCCGTCCTTGAGTGTCCGATCGATTTGATCCAGGTAGTTGGATCGTGGTCTTCCTCTGTTTCTTCTTGCACACACTTTCGCTTTGTATATCTGTTTCGTCAATATTTCTTCACTACCTATATATGTTATGTTATATCCTCACGCCTTCCCACAAGGGTTCCCGAAGGGGTAGGCAGAGATGTATAGGTAGCACCCACACACCCACTTTCCGCCAGAGATATATTTAGGTGCCAAAGTACAAAACTTTATATGTATTACGGGAACATACTTCTCGCTTTAAATTTCATTCTAATGCTCTTTAATAATAATACCACAACCAGAAATATATTTATTTAGAACACAAAAACATCCACAAAAATATTATTATTTAAAACTAGCTGTACCCTGCCACGCTTCGCTGTGGATATGTGACTGATGCAAAAAAATTATAAAAACAATTCTTGATGCAGATTATATATCATGCTAAAATTTCAGCTCGATCGGTGCAGAACTTTTTGAGTTTTTGAAGCGTACATAAACCAACATAACATTTTATTTATTATATTAATCACTTTTAATGGACGCCATCGTCGAGTCGAGCCGAGTTAAACAAACTTCAAAAAGTAGTTTGTTTAACTTTCAAAAACGTTTAGATGCTTATTGATATAACAAAATAATTAGGTACTAACCCAATATCTCTAACGGAAAGTTGTTGTGTGGGTACTACGTATACACCTCTACTACCCCTTCGGTAACTCTTGAGGGAAGGCGTGGATATATTTATATACTTCCTCAATCAAGCTGTTAATTTTTGAGCATGAAAGAGTTTATTGAATGTCAAAATGGATAAATGGTGCAGTAAAACCACTTTGGCGCACGCATATCTGTTTTGGCGTAATTCAAATACCAAATTGCCTAATAAACTTCAAAAAGCTTATATTCTTGTCACGCACCTATCTGATCGTAAAAAGTTACGATCGTCAATTAAATAAAAAATATGGAGAAATAAGCGCAATTAATGTCCTCGCTATGTTATTTGTTACTCAAATATCGTAAACTGCCGGCACTTTAAAAAGATTAATAATTAAAATAAACTTACATAGTAATTATAGCTCTATACGCTCAATCAGCCATACTGGGCCAATATTTAAGTCACTCAAATCCACATTGCAAGTTCAAGCACTGGTGGCTTACATCAATGAGTTCTCTTGAATTTAGTTACAGGGATAAATCATTATAATCCCAAGTATTTCGTCAAGGAATACATCGTGAAGACGCCTGTATACGTCTCAGAAGAAATTCGTATCGACTCATCATCGATCACATTGGCATCTAAATATCGCCGGCAAAAACATGGTTTAAATTCACCTCTTCTTACTTACCCCTTCGAAGGCCCTCACGGGTAAGTAATGTAAAGCATGCAGTAAAATTTTCATTCGTTTCATTCAAAAAGCATCCTTTCGTACGAACGTTTTTCTTTTATCAAAACCTAGTTAATTACTGTTATTACTATAGCATTTAAAACAACGCTTTATCTAAAAAGCAATTTATTAGTAAAACCACCAACGGAACAAGAGGGCTACGAACAACCCAACCCGGTCATTAAGTGAGCTTGTTCGATATCCGTGCAAGTACGTAACATTGATGGAGTAGTTATCCGGGAGTGGACACGGATATTGCAAATATGTAACAGGCTATATTTGCCAATTAATCCGTTGTCGGACGGACATTACGGTCGGTTCGCAAGTGACAAGGTGTATGAAAAATGTCTATCGTGTTGATGCATTGCCTAAATTACCTTCGGTGACACACCTTTTTTTTGTATTGTCTCTCGTAGCGTGAGTTCCGGGAGCTTTTGTTACTTAACCGGTCAATGGCGATACCTAGGCCTCCAGCCAGGCATTTTAGTACTAAGCAACACAGCAAGGGCACCCTCTGTGGGGTACGAACCTCGGCTTAGGGCGTTGCTGGATCGCGAGCAAGGGAGCTAGGCTGGACTGTCAATTTTATTTATATATTATTTGGGGGCGGGATTTGCGCGTCTGGCTCGGCGCGGGCCGGGGTGACTCACCTGTGTTTTTATCGTATATACTGCTAGCTTCTATAGAGGATAGCTAGGATAATAGGGTACTGGTTGTAAGATCCGCAGTGATGTTAAAGAGAACCTGAAGTAGTAGGGTATATCTAACGACGTGGAGTGAGTGAGGTGCGTCTGTAGGCTTTGAGCATTAGTACCGGTACACGGTATTCCTGAGCTATGATTGACGAGTAGCCGGAGAGAGGCTGTCGCAATGGCTTTTAAGATATGTTTAAGGAATAATGAATTGCTAGGCTGGCAATAAATGCTAATAGAAATAGGTAATTACATTAAAATGTTTTTCTAATTTTCAAAGTTTACAGAGCGTAATAACACACAGATTTGTCTAAAATATATTTAGGTGCCTACATGCTAGATAACAAGTACGAGTATATCCCCGTTCCTCATGCCTCAAAACTGTTAAAGGACGTGGTATTATAGATTTACAGTACGAAGAACAAAGAAGTTGGGACAGACTCATTGACATAAACCCCTCGGATTTCAACATGAATGTACTTAAAGCAGTTGCCAATTAGCCAACAAGGGCTTGTTGGCCTAGTGGTTGATTCAACTTGAGTATTTCAGATATAAGAGAGACCTTTTATATCTGCTTAGTATATTTAATTAATTTACAAGTTTGTTGTTTAATATACATCGTTAAGTTGTAGCCATTAGTCTTAAGGAAACATACCAAAATAGTGGATGAACGGTGCAGCAGTTGTTTACGTCTGGCGCAGTAGGACTCGTGTCGGGAACTTGTATCGAGGGGACTAACAAAGAAACTCATTTGGGCGGCGAGCTTCTACCACTGCACAGGAGCTGTATGATAAGCTAATATTAAGCTAAGCTTATATAAGCTAAGTAATATTCTGAAATTGAATTTCATGCAAGTATTCGTGAATATGTTTTTTTATATCAATTCAACAAAAAGTCTGTAAGTCTATTGAGTGCTGGCGGGCTACTTTCTCTCTACCTTTAACTAGGCATGGTGGTACGATGATGCTGTATTCAATGTTTATACCCGCTGCTACGGAGTATGATTTGTAATATTTTATATACTTATTAATAAGAACTGGAAGTCACCAATTGTTTGTGTTACTGTAAACTAATACGATTATTTCTTGCCGCATGGTGGATAATAATTTATCGGAATAGTTTCTTACGCCATCTGATTTATATTAACTACTTACAGTAGTGGAGTTCCTACAATATTGTGTAGCAGTTTCTATTATATTGTGGCGCAGATACCAATTTCTGTCGATTGCGGAAACACTCTTCCGAACGAAGGCTTTCAAACCTCCTTATTGTGAAAATTGTAGATACATATGTTTGTAGTAGGTTTATCAAATTGCGTTTCTAATGATCTTTATTTCTGTTTAAATTTCTAGTGACAGGTTTTTCCTGTACGTGGTAAGGGTAATTTTATATTTAATCAATACACATAATAATAATGTAATGGATCGCTGTCTGTACATTGAAGATATATGAGAAAAAGCATTATTGGGACCTTCATCAACGCAAATAGAACCCAAAACAATTATTGTTAGAATTTTTGTCTGTTTATATGGTTTTCACTTATATTGTGGTAAGCTTCGCTGGATGTATTCATAACATTCAAAATATTTATAAAGAAAATTGTATTCATAACATCGTAGAACAAAATATTCGCTGTTACATCAGACATTCAGTAACATAATTATTAATGTAAACACTTAGTTTACACTAATAATTCTGCACGAGAACTGTATCTTAAATGAAAGTGACCCAAAACTGAATGAAAAAGTATTGCTAAAGTTGAAATATATTTTCCGTTGGCTTCAATTGTGATTATAGTTAACAAAACTCAGAGACGTGGGACTTCGTTTATTAAAATTCCTGTTCAAAGTTTGATTCTTTAAAGAGACATTCGCCCCAAAAAGTCCCCTTGGAAACTTGTTCGCGATTTAGGCCTAAAACTGTAGATTTTTACGAGATAACTTTCCTGACATAATGCTCAAAAGCCGGGACCGCTCGGGTGGAAACGATTAAACGTAAAATTTGCATTTAAACAAACAGACGGTCGTAAATGATCGAGATAGGTATGAGTACTTTTGTAACAACGTCACAGTTTCAAACTCCCGTAAAATGTAACAACGTAGGTTCAAAGTAGGTATGCCCTTCGTAAAACGAATTTTGTATATTTTCGTTCGCCGTGACCCACTTGAGTTTATTAAACGTAAGTTCAATTTTCAATACCTACTAAGGTCATATTAACGCATAGTTTTTGCTCGTATTGTTTAAGATTATTGAGAAAACAAATACACTTCTCATCAGAAAAGTCAAAGATGTTTCGATTTTTTAGTTTATGTTGTGCAAGTTTATGATTATCCGGAAAATGTGTATATTTAGGAATATATGTCAAATGTCACTAATTAATTATTCACTATCGGTACGAATAGCAACGTAAGTTTCATATTAAACTATTTTATAAAATATATATATAATACTAGCTGTCCCGCCCAGCTTCGCTTGGGTGAAAAAGTTAAATTTACTTTTAATTAACTTTTGCTATTCCATATCAGTTGCGTTTTGTTATACCACTATGTCCTATGTCCTTCTCCTGGTTCTAAGCTACCTCACCACCAATTTTCAGCCAAATCTGTTCAGCTGTTCTTGAGTTATAAATAGTGTAACTAACACAACATTCTTTTATATTATATAGATGTCAAAAGTAAACAAATAATAATCTTATACAAATAAAAAAGAAAGTTGTCCCAGCTTGTAATAACTTTAAAAACTTCTCAAACTATATACTAACAAACAATAAAACTACTTACATAATTGTGTATACTTAAATACATAATCTTCTATACTTTTCCGAAGAGCCGTAGGTAGTGGCCGAGCGATTTAAATACGTACCTGAAAAGTAAAAATTGGAAGTTAGACTGGCAGACCTTGTTTGCACCAACGAGGTCTTCAAGTTATCACTATCTGTCACTTTGGCACTTAAAATAATATATCTTCGGTGGAAAGAGGTTATACGAAGACACGGCAAGCAGTAGGTACTTCTTCTTGTGGGTCAGCGAGGAGATATAATATTAATAGCATAATTAAGACAACTCATTGACGTCAGCTTGATCATTATTGCACTCTAAAATAACAACTCGTAAATGTAGACGACTACAAAAGTTCACTTACCACCTGGCACAACATGTAGATTAAAACTTTTTTAGCTCCCACATCTGTTTACTCTATGGCAACTAGTTTCTAAACAAATGAGTGTCTGAAGAAAGAACCACGTCATTATAAGACGCATATCTTTGCGCACATAGAGAATGCTAGCTTGATTACTGTACAGGCCACGGGACCACGACAAAGCCGAAGCATTCCCTCATTACGCTAAGATCTGGGTTTAATCCTTTCAAAGGGTCACATACGTTCTGGATCTTTGAGACATTCATGGCTATTAAGATTTCCGTGAT
The DNA here is from genome assembly GCA_016069955.1 of Drepana arcuata. Classification (NCBI taxonomy): domain Eukaryota; kingdom Metazoa; phylum Arthropoda; class Insecta; order Lepidoptera; family Drepanidae; genus Drepana; species Drepana arcuata. The sequence continues at coordinate 81,541 of JACCPG010000089.1, forward strand.
TTTGAGTTTACAACGCAATTGAAAATGAAGCAGGCTGATTGCTGTCGGCGGATTCCTGTTCATGCTACAAGAGTACTTGAATACTTAATATGTCTATTGTTGGTGTACATAAATAAATAAGAGCCCTCGAATGGGTAATGGTATTGGAAAAATCACTTTTTTCAACAGCGAGTCTAAGAGCGTCATTAACGTACATATTAACGCACATAATAAGTTTGAATTTCTTCTCTGACTTGTGACTTTTTTTCACGGTAAATCACGTGGGGTTATCAATCACTGTATAAAAAGCATAAAATTATAATTTATTCTGACATAAAAACGCAGTTACATTTTCTTTTACATTTTATGTATTATTTACATATTAAACCGATCGGGCTGAGACTTTGCATGCAGGTAGATGTTATGACGTAGGCATCCGCTAAGAATAGAACCTTGGGGGTAGAATTTTGATTAATTCTACCCCCAAGGGGATAAACTAGGGGATGAAAGTTTGTCAATTTTGAGCCGATCGGGCTAAGCAAAGTGCATGCATAAAGCTACTATGACGTAGGCATCCCCTATACACATACACACATCCAAGATAAATAAAAAAATACTGCTCAGTCACTATCCCACGCGGACGAAGTCGCGGGCACAGCTAGTAGAATGATAAAAGCCACATATCATTATACTTTTCGACTCAAGGTGCGAATTTAATTAATTTCAGCGGTCCCAGCTCCGCTATTTGGCGTCCGGAGTGGAATCCATAAAACCTAATGGACTTTCGTTGTCTACTAGGTCATTTTGTGTGACCCTTTTAAAACCCCTTGGAACGCTATCACACTAGAATTTGTAGACTCATTGGTGGACAATAGACACTGCTTTATTACAATATCATGATAGACCTGAGTTTTTTTATAATTGTCAATAGTGAGTTGTGAACCAACCACCACCATGCCTACACTGAACCAAGTTGCACAGAATATAGATTTGTTCTTTGAGCCAATTCACAAAGGCTACGTTATTTGTATTATGTTATAAAATGTGTTAATTGTGCTGCACTGTATTAGGACGAACCTATAATGATAGATGTATACGTGTAAATAAATAAATAATAATAATAAATTATTAAGATATAACGTTCCACGTTTTGCGCCGTGGTCCCTCCTTGTTCAGTGTAGGAAATTTGCGTAATTGGCTTGTTGTTTTTTGAAAATCTTAATGCGTAGTCAGTTTCATACATTCTTTTTTCATATTATAATTAAAATCAAATTGAAGTACTCTTAATGCAGTTGATATGAATATAAATTTCTGTAAGACTATTTTGCTTTCCGTTAAATTCAAAAGTTGATATTTCCTAAAGAATTGCGATCGCGATGTACCGTCGATAAAGGAAGAAATGACAGCGCCACAAGCTGCGTCAAAATTCTGACGATTGCGTAATTTCTATTCAAAGTGAGCCTTCCGACTAGGGCTGTCAGACATTAACAATTGTATCAGTTGCAGGGTTGACTCTCGAACGTGGGGAGTTTGATTTTTAAGATGTCGCAACACTATTCCTATATTTTCTATTGACAGACCTAAGCCTCCAATATTTATTAAAAATACAATGATCACTTTGTGTGGAATTGTTCTTGATTCCACAAAATATACTTGAAACTAAGCAATAGTTTAGTATGGTAATTAACGGACTGTATAAACTTACATAGATGAATATGTACCAAGGTTTTCTCTCGAGCTTCGACCCAGAGCACCTCAGCTAGATCTTACCAATCGAAGGGAATATTGTCTCTGTGGTGACCCTACATTTGCGCAAGTATTCCGCTGGAATCCTATTCTGACGCGTAGTTTGCAAAGATGTCCTTTGCGATGACGCCAAGATTTTTGATTACGTCTACTAAGCAATCTATTTGGCAGATAATTCTGACCTTACCTCTTTGTTGGACACGGATACTCATGTCCTTCTATAAACACGTAAGCTTTTTGTTTATGAACAAATGCAAATTGTATTGTTTTAGTTCACAAGTGACCACTAGATGGCGCTTATCAAAAATAGAACGAGCTATGGTTTCGTTCTCAGTGTATGATATTAGTCTAAGTGCATTTTTAATAAATCTCTTCTCTTCTCTTCTGTTCACTTCAGTCAGAAGTTCAAAACGCAGTTGTGGTTTTATTAGTACCTAACCCTCTAGCGTATTTAAGAGCAGGACAAATAGTTCAATAGTTCACACGAGCATCCGAGGACATCGACTTCTTTGGTGCGCAACATTGGTCCTTCGAGCCGGATACGTCCTCGTTTTTTGAAGTGCAATCCCAGCCCGGGATACAAGTACTCGCAGTGGATCGCTGCGGCAACGGTACTTGGGATCCCACAACGCGGCGCGGGAAGAGCAAGCAGAGCAGTTCACGTGACGAGCAGTGCAAGTGACGTGACGCCACCGTTCCAAAGTACGTTCAGAAGATCGACGGGGGTTTGTGAGTGCAGAATAGTTGCCGTGACGTGAGTACAATTTGTGCCTTGAATAAAAGTGTCTTTTTCTTAAGTGTCTTAAGAAAAATATTAGTTAGTTTATGTAGTTTAGGACTTAGTACAGTTAAGATAAAACGGGGGAACGGGGAATCCATGCCCGATTTCCGACCCAAAGTTCAAACACTTGTAAAATTTACAAAACATTTTAGGACTTAGAAAATTTTACTAATTTTCTTATATTAATGTGAAGTCGAATTTGGTTTCTTTTAATTTAGAACCATGGAGGGATTAGTTAATGTTTTAAAGAATCTGCAAGGTGTAATGCAAAAGGGATTAACTAATTTAAAAAAAAGTCCTAAAGATAGATTAACTCTAGAATATATTGAAACTAAATTGGAATTATTAGAAAAGGATTGGAGCTCATATGTAGCAAACAATACTAAGTTACATGAGTTGTACGTTTCACATGATTCTGCAAAAATAATGGAGATGTATGACAGTACAGAGGATACATACATTACTTACAAATGTGTAATAAAAGCTATGCTCAATAAGTTCAATATAAATAAAGAAACGACTAAAGATGATAGAGAAATTAGTGGTAATACTAACGCATTTAAGTCATTAGTCCAACTACCCAAAATATGTATTCCAACTTTTACGGGTAATTACTCTGAGTGGACTACATTTAGGGACTTGTTTGTATCTCTTGTTCATAAAAATGACAACTTAGATAATGTGCAAAAGATGCACTATTTAAAATCACATTTAGGTGGTGAGGCTGAACAATTGGTTCGGCACACACCAGTATCGGATTCTAATTACGCACCGTGTTGGGCTCACCTAGAAAAGCGTTACAATAATAAAAGATATTTAGTAAATTGCATTTTAAAACGCCTATTTGGAATAAAACGTATGCAGGTTGAATCAGCAATTGCTATAAAAGAACTGCTCGATACAACCAACGATTGTCTTAGTGCGCTTAGTAATCAAGGTGTAAATGTGACTACTTGGGACATCATTATTATACACATTGTTACTTTTAAACTCGATGCTGAAACGCGAAAACAATGGGAACTAAGCATCAGTAGCAATGACTCCATGGAACTGCCTACCTTTAGTCAATTTTCTACCTTCCTTGGCAATCGCTTTCGCGCTTTAGAGTTCATAGAGCCAAAAAAGGTTTTTGCTCACCAGGTCAATAGATCAATCGCACCGAAGGCTATGGTAGCGGTAAATGATTATATACGATGTGAGTTTTGTTCCGAAGCTCACAAACTTTGCTTCTGCAAGGAGTTCATAAAACAGACCGTAGATTTTAAACGCGATTTTGTAGCAAAAAATAGGATCTGTTTTAATTGTTTAGGAGGAAATCACAATGTTTTAAACTGCAGGAAACCAACCTGTTGCAAGCTTTGCGGTAACCGTCACCACTCTTTGCTACATCTTGGTGGTGACCAGAATAAAGGTCGAGACACGCCTCGGGCAGCTCTCAATAACAATAGTCCATCAACTACTACCACACCGGTAGTATCATCTCATATATCCACCAACCAAACTCTCATGCCCAGGCAGGTTTTATTAGCCACAGCTCTAATTAAAGCCGAGTCTAAGACGGGTGATTACATGCATATAAGGGCATTGGTTGATCAGGGCTCACAGGCTTGTTTTATTACAGAGGCAACAGTGCAGCTATTAGCTCTTAAAAAGATACCTATTCAGGGAATCGTATCTGGAATAGGCCATAAATCAACTATGGCAAGACACATGGTACAACTAAAAATTCATTCGCGATTAGATCCAGGTTTTGAATTGAAGATCAACGCGTACATATTAAAGAAAATCACATCATACTTACCAGAGCACGCCATAAGTAGCGCAGCTTTTGATTGGATTGACAAGTCAAAACTAAAACTAGCAGATCCTCAGTTCTATCAACCTAATAAAATTGATATTTTATTAGGTGCTGATGCCTACAGCGGTATAATAAAAGAAGGTATGTTGAAGAACCCATCTCGCACTTTAATTGCACAAAGTACCACATTAGGCTGGATACTTTCAGGTGTAGTTGAAAATCTGAAAAATAAAAGCAAAGAATTTAATATTAGTGTCAATCATGCACAATTCATGGATGATCAAATTTTAAGGCAATTTTGGGAAATTGAAGAGCACGTAAATAATAAAAGAAAAATACTTTCCCCAGAAGAACAACGATGCGAAGAAAAATATTGTAGTACGACAAGGCGAGAAGATGATGGAAGGTACATAGTTAGGTTACCGTTTCGAGATGAACATCCTCCTTGTGTGTCTGGCAGGTCACGCGCTATCGCTGAAGCTAGATTTAAGTCGTTAGAAAAAAGATTTAAAGGAGATAAGAACTTAAAAGAAAAATATACAGAAGTAATGAATGAATACATACAATTAGGACATATGAAACTTGTAGAAAAGGACGATGATAAAAAGGATATAGCAGTCTATTTGCCACATCACGCGGTGATAAGAGATGACAAGACAACTACAAAGGTTCGTGTTGTGTTCAATGCATCTCAAAAGAATAATAACGGAATATCCTTGAATGACACCCTGATGATTGGACCGACGTTGCAAGCTGAATTGAGACACACCGTGATGAAGTGGAGAGTACATGTCATAGGAATAGTAGCTGACATTGTTAAAATGTACCGTCAGGTAAGAGTTGCCGCGGAAGACACCATGTTCCAGCGAATTCTCTGGCGTGATAATCCTCAAACTGAAATAAAAGATTATGAATTAGTCACTATCACGTTCGGAACAGCGTCAGCACCCTATCAAGCAGTTAGGACATTGCACCAAATTGTGTATGATGAAGGTGACAAATACCCTCTAGTAGCTGAAATGGTCTTAAACTGCTTTTACATGGATGATTTTATGAGTGGATGTGTAAGCGTAGAAGACGGGGTGGAAATATATAAACAAATGACAGAACTACTACAAAAAGGGGGATTTGTGTTGCAAAAATGGAACAGTAATAATGAGCAGCTATTAGATAAAATAAAACTAATAGAACTTGAAGATAAAAAAGAAGGTGAACATATAGATCAATCAAATAATAAGAACACAATAAAAAATAGTACACTAGATATGAAAAATCAGAGAACGGAGATAAATGAGAACAAAAATGGAAAGGACACTAACATAAAAACAGATAGTACAATGAAAATTCTTGGTCTTGCCTGGGATCGAAATAATGACACCTTCCAGTACTCGGTAAATCTTCCACTACTGACATCTGCATCTGTAACAAAAAGAACTGTAATTTCTGATATCGCCCGATTATTCGATCCACTAGGGTGGTTGGCTCCTAGTATAGTGCTAGCTAAAATATTTATTCAGAAATTATGGATCACTGGTGTTGGTTGGGATGAAGAACTAAGCCCCGAGCTGTTTCGGGAATGGAGTACTTACCGAGAAGAGTTGTCACGACTGAGAGCAGTTCAGATATCTCGTTGGCTTGGCATAAAGTTGGGCGATGATCTAGAGCTTCATGGATTCTGTGACGCATCCAAGGCTGCTTACTCAGCCGTAGTTTATTTGAGGATTGTGGATTCCTTAGGTCAAGTAAATTCAATGCTTGTGGTAGCAAAAACTAGAGTTGCTCCTGTCAAACAAGTCAGCATTCCTCGTTTGGAATTGTGCGGAGCAGTACTGTTATCAAACCTTTTGATAGAAACAGCTGAGGTTTTGAATATATCACAAGATAAGATCATAGCATGGACGGATTCCACCATAGTACTCGCTTGGCTTCATAGTCATCCAAGCAAGTGGAAAACGTTCGTGGCTAACCGCACATCGGAGATTTTAACATCTATGAGATCGACTCAATGGTTTCATGTTTCAACCAAGGAAAACCCAGCAGATTGCGCATCAAGGGGATTACCCCCTAGTTTATTTATAAATAGTACAATGTGGTTTTCGGGACCAAACTTTCTGAAACAAAAACTTATTGAATATAAAAGACCAAAAGATTTGAGCATAGATTTACAGCAGTCCATCAAAGCACATATTGCTATAGTTCCTGAAAATAGTAACTTCATGGAAAGATTTTCTTCATTATCAAGGCTTTTAAGAGTTGTGGCATATTGTCGTAGATTTTTATATAAAGGAAAAGAAGATGATTTGCCGCCAAGTCGTTGGTTGTTAGGTCGTATTGTAGAAAAACACCCAAGTGATGATAATGTCACCCGAGTAGTCACATTACGCACCAAATCATCTATCATGAAAAGGCCAACCAATAAGCTATGTATTCTACCTATATCAGACTAAAATATAGCTGATTAATCTCATTATGTGTCTTGACGGGTTTGTTTCTTTTTAAAAATGTTTAATATAGATTAGTAGTTTGTTTCTGTTACAAATGTATTAAAGTATACATTTACCTTTTTTTACTTATTGTTTGAACTTATTGTTAGTTCATAAGTTTAATTGTTCCTTTTATTTTTAAATGTAGTACCCTAAATGTTTTAAGATTGTTTTGTTACATTATTTTCATTTTTTTTTAATAAGTACAAACATGTTGTATGTGTAAGAACCTGTACATTCATTAAAGAACATTTAATGCATTAAGATCAGTACGAAGGACATTCCGTCACTATATGTCCTTGGTGGGCGGTATGTTTATGAACAAATGCAAATTGTATTGTTTTAGTTCACAAGTGACCACTAGATGGCGCTTATCAAAAATAGAACGAGCTATGGTTTCGTTCTCAGTGTATGATATTAGTCTAAGTGCATTTTTAATAAATCTCTTCTCTTCTCTTCAGTTCACTTCAGTCAGAAGTTCAAAACGCAGTTGTGGTTTTATTAGTACCTAACCCTCTAGCGTATTTAAGAGCAGGACAAATAGTTCAATAGTTCACACGAGCATCCGAGGACATCGACTTCTTTGGTGCGCAACACTTTTCATCTCCTATTTTTGCTATCACATCTGGTATCACCTGTCTGGTATTCGAAAGTTGAACCATAAAATTTTCGCACCCGTTTTATATTATTCGTCAAAAAAAATATTAAGCGTCACCACGTCACCTCACCGCGTGTCGTGTTTTATTTACATGACTCGTTTGTAGGTACTTTGAAGTTAGGGAAATTTAATTTTGCACGTATTTACCGTGCAACCCACACAATACAAAGCAAAGTTCAATGTGGATTCGCGTAAATGTGACAACGCGGTTTCCACATCAGTTTTACTTTGCGCGATCTTTTAGTTATGTGACGTGTTCGTCATCGTGTTACGTTACTCTCGTCGCGTGTTCGTTCGTTATTTTACACGCGGATATAAGTTACAGTGGAGTTTGTACGTTATAGTTTAATGGGCGTTCTCGAGGGTGGTTTAATAGATTTAACTTTTTCAATGGAAAATGTTTACTGCTTGGCTCCACGATTCTTGTTTGTTCTGTTACCGGAAACACGCACTAATACGTTCGTCAATAAATTTACGTTCCACAATCACAGTTTATTGTTTTTTCTATTAATATATATTATAAGAGGAAAGATTTTGAGTAGTTTTTGAGTCTATTAATCATTAAGGCTAACTCAAAAACTAGTAAACCGATCTTAAAAAAAATTACGCACATGTACAGTTATATTAAACCGGAGAAGCATGGTTAATCTTATAATAAAAAAAAATAAATTAAATAAAAAATAAGATGTCAGTATATCAGTATGTCAGTACCGCTAGTATAGGCTAGGGCATATCTAGTTTTTAATTTTTATATTAGCCATTGGTATGCATTTGGGAAAACTGTTTATTAAATAGTTATCCTATCCTCACACCTTTGTCTGCTATCCTTTATCTTTCTTTTATTAACTCCCACCTGTGCACCAAATAACGCGTATCATATGGCTTCCTTCACATAAATAGTATTTTATTTCTACACAATGTAAATATCGACACTATTTAGTTGTGTGTGTTTTAACATATATTTGTAATAATTTTGTGAACATAAAATAAAGATGATTTTGATTTAGATTTTTACCTTACGTAAGTAAGTATACTTCTTTGTGTAAACGTGTCATAAATTACTTCATTCAATCATTGAAAACCTCAGCTCTTTCTTCATATTTGATATAACTGTAAATTATAAATACATATCTTTAAGGATCACAACATTAATAGTAACATTTCGGGCAAAGAGTGCAAGTTTTACTGCAGAACTGTCAACCATAAACATATTTTACGATATTTCCATTGAAAGTGTAGCGTTTACTACATTTACTCACGGAGCTTTGTTTACATCCGTGCTGTGATTTGGATAGTGTTTAGAAGCAAATTACGTCAATGTCTTGCTATTTATACAAACCTTTTTTTTGTGTAGTGTCAAATAAGCGCGGTGTATATTATAGTACGCGGTTATTACTGCTTATATGAATTTTATGATAATTGTATATATCTATACATATAATAAAAATGTAACGGATCGCTGTCTGTACATGGAAGATATATGAGAAAAAATGTGATAGGGACCTTTTTCAACGCAAATAGCATCCAAAACACTGATTGTTAGAATTTTTGTCTGTTTTTCTGTTTGTCTGTGCGTTTGTGCACGCTAATCTCAGAAACGGCTTATCCGATTTAGATGAGGTTTTTCAATAATATAATGTGGTAAGCTTTTCGTAACATGTATAAAGTAAATCAAAATGTAAATTCAAAAAATGCTGCCGAAAGTCACTTTTCCACGTGGACGAAGTCGCGGGCACAGCTAGCGACACACGTAAACATCGCCAAAGGGGTAGGCAGAGGTGTTTAGGTAATACCCATACACCCACGCCAGAGATATATTCTAGGTGCCAACATGACAGATGGCGAGTCCATCGCCATTACCCAAGCAAGACTATACATAGACCTTTGAATTGCTTCTCAGACGTATGCGGGTTTCCTCTCGATGTTCTCCTTCACCGTATAGGTCGTGGTGTTGTGACTAATCACTGTAAGTACTTAAGTTCAGTAAAACTCATTGGTTCAGTCGGGATTGGAACTTGCAATCTTTGTGTCGCAGGCAACTACTCCTAGGCTTCCTGACCTGTGTGTCGCGTATCTAATCTCCTCGGCGCGGCATACATCGTAAACGTCACGTGAGCTTATTATAATCAAACTCGGATGGCTTGGAACACACCAGCTCCCTGACTTTACTGCTGCTCCTGACGCCCGATACGTATTTCAACGTAATTTACGATACACTTTGTAAATATGCGTCTACGTTCGTTTATGGAAAGTGCTCGCAACACGCACCCTTGTAACGGACGCGGGAAAGTTTTTGTGGATGTTTGTTCTTAGACCATATTTAAAAGTTTATTAGTGGTTACTCTTTTCAAATTTATAATAATAATATATCCTCACGCCTTCCCACAAGGGTCCCCGAAGGGTTAGGCAGAGGTGTATAGGTAATACCTACACACCCACTTTCCGCCAGAGGTATATTAGGTGCCAACGTGACAGATGGCGAGTCCATCGCCGTTACTCAAGCACGACTATACATACGCCTTTGAATTTCTTCTCAGACGTATGCAGGTTTCCTCTCAATGTTTTCCTTCGCCGTTAAGCTCGTGGTGTGACTAATCACTGTTCTTAAGTTCAGAAAAAAACTCATTGGTACAATCGGGGTTCGAACTTGCGACCTTTGCGTCGCAGGCAACTGGCCACCACGGCTTTCAAATTTATTAATACGTAATTTACGTTTTATTATTATAAATACGTAAAAGAGACACGGACCACTGCCAAGCGTAGCATGCAAAATGTTCGTAACTTCAAGTTAATATTTTTAAGTGAGCATTTTAATTGCGTGAATGAAGTTTCCTATGTGTTCAATGAACATACCAACACCACTATACACGAGCTACACGACATCATATATTCACACATCGATAATCAAACGCTCATATATGAATAGCTAGATTTGAAATGGTTAATTTATACTCTGCTTAGTTATAGCTTTACATAACTATATATATATAACTTATATTATATACTAATATAAGCTGTGGCAGCCGAGTGGTTCGAGTGGGTTACCTACAACACAAAGATTGCAAGTTCGAATCCAGACAGTACCAATGAGTTCTTCTGTTTAAGTACAGTGATCAGTCACACCACGAGTTTTACGGTAACGGAAAACACCATAGGAAAATTGCAAACAATCGAACCTGCATACGTTTGAAAAGAAAGTCAAAGACGTATGTATAGTCCTTGAATTCCTAGTAATAGGCTTGAGTACCGGCGGTGCCATGTTAACACCTAATATATATCTCCGGCAAAGACTGGGTGTACCTATACACTTCTGCCTACCCGTTCGGCGACCCTTGTCCGAAGATATATTATAAGAATACCACTTCGACGACCAAAAGGTCAAGATATTATTTTTATATATATATTTTTTTTTTATTTATTTATTTATATATATATTATTATATTTTTAAATCTTGCGCTGGCGCTCTATGCTCTCTGCCTACCCCATTAGGGACTCAGCGTGATGATATGTATGTAAATCAAATCGGATTAGTAGTTCCTGAGATTAGCGCCGTGGAACAAGCTCTTCAGCTTTATAATATTGGTATATATATTTATATTTATGAACAGACTTTACGGGGAAGGGCAGATTTTAATATTGTTTAAAACGGCGTTCTAATGAGATGCGCCGCAATCTGGCAATCGATGTCGTTAATTAATTCGCAGCCCACTGTTACTAAATTGCTAGGGACATTACGGAAGCTATAACTGCCTATCCGGTCTTTTATTGCGTTATAAATGGCCACAAAATATGAACAAAATCGAACTTTGATTGAAAACTTAATTTTGTATAACTTACTACGGCCTTTCGGTAAATCACTAAATTTTCTTCACGTAAGTTCTGGAAAACTCATTGGTACAAACTGCCGAGGTTTTAAAGCAGTCAATATGAATGAAGGTGGGTCGTATCCTCTCATAATTAACGTCCAAAGAGATACAAGTTCTAATCAGCGAGAATATACCATTAATTACTTCAAAAACAACTTTAATTAAACGTTTAATGTCAAAGACAATAAATAAATTGTTCGGGATCCAGACACGAGAGTTTGAGGAAACTTTTTGGGTCCGTCCCAGCGCAAGATGTCTTATTTGACTCCCGGAGGCAAGTTCAACAAAGACTTTCGACCGTTTTCATTCTAAAGGTATCATTTCAGGAATGAAGGCAACTTTAGCAGTTTACCAATCTTTACAACTCGATGAGTTGAGGTGTGTAAGAAAATGGCTCGAGTCAGCTAATAATTATGATTTCTTTTAGCATAATAATCAAGTTCATTATTATATTATTGTTAGAATGTTGTAGTGGCACGTAAAAAAGGATTGCAAATTAAAGCCCCAGCGGCCTGTGCCTACCAATAACTTAAGTAGAGCGATGGAACACTACGCACATTACAGTGAAGGAAAACATTGCGAGGAAATAAATCTGTATTCGTTGGGGAAGATATTTAAGCAGGTATATACAGTCTTACAGGTATATATTATTTGTAAGATGCTTTTATAGTTCTGCTTACCCCTTAGGAGACTTCTAGGGAGGTAAGGATATATAATAATTATTTGATGAGTGATGAAATATGACAGACTAGTGACGACATAATATCTTCATACATCTCCACGCATTCCCACAAATGCCCGCGAAGGTGAACAATAAATAGGCAGAGGCCGTAGCGATCAGAAGTATATTTATATATTAAGCTAGAACTAGAACTATATTCCTCACAGGCGAAGCCACGAGTAACAAATTTTCCAAGAATACGTGAAAATAAAACACAATTTACAATATCAAATATCCTCGTAAAAAATATTCCCGTATTTTCTTCTTGGTTACACATTCTTTTACGAGGGCAACTAGTTATTACCTATATTACAAATTTTATTATACACACCATTTGCACTGAAATGAGAGAGAATCCCTACTCGTTCTCTGCTGAAAGGCTTAAGATATGGAAATATACATAAATAAGATGACGCTTTCACAATATATAACAAATACAAGTAGAACTTGTTAGACGTTACTGCTTGAACCTTGTGGCATGGCATTTTATTTATATTGCAGTTCGAATCCCGACTGAACCAATGAGTTTTTCTGAACTCAAGTACAGTGATTAGTCACACCACGAGCTGAACGGTGAAGGAAAACATCGAGAGGAAACCTGCATACGTCTGAGAAGAAATTCAAAGGCTTATGTATAGTCGTGCTTGAGTAACGGCGATGGACTCGCCATCTGTCACGTTGGCACCTAATATACCTCTGGCGGAAAGTGGGTGTGTGGGAATTACCTATACACCTCTGCCTACCCCTTCGGGGACCCTTGTGGGAAGGCGTGAGGATAGTAAGATAGTAATAGTGACAAAGTCTACGGTCTACTGTAACAATTAAGTTATACTACATGTAAAATCTAACTACGTTTGAATTTGTTCATGTTAATAATAGTCCCATAAAACCATTTTTTGGAGTGAGTATCCATTCAATAATGTTGTCATTTTGTTATTTATCGAGCTATTTGTTTTTCATCATTTTAAGGATATATTCACAATACCCAACAACTTCTAGAAGACAACTGTTCTATTTTCTTTAACAGCCTGTATAGCCTTCCTCAGTAAACGGGTTTACTAATATGTCGTCAAGAGTACTCGAAACCGGCGAGCATATATGAAGAGGTATGTCAGTCTAGGGAGAAATGGCGCACTATTCTCTCTGCCTACCCCGTTAGGGACTCGGCGTGATGATATGTATATATGTATGTACTTATATGTGAGACTAGTAGTTCCTATAGGATAATGATATTGGATATGTTCTATTCCAAATATACAAAGCAAAAACAGGCAGAGGAAGCCCACGTTCTAACTACCTGGGTCAAATTGATCGGACGCTCAAGGACGGGAACGTAAAGAGTATTCGAAACCGACGAGCATGTATGAAGAGACTGATGAATGTAGACGAAGCGAAAGAGGTATGTAAGACTAAAGAGAACTGGCGCTTTATACTCTCTGCCTACCCCGTTAGGGACTCGGCGTGATGTTATGTATGTCTGTATGTATGTTCTATTCCAGAAAAACCTTTCTTTTTAATCTAAAATACCGCGAGTTTAACCACGGGGTTCGACTAGTTAGTAAATACAAGCATTTTAATTACTTTACACGAGATGTTCATTACTAATGTTTATTTTCCTGACGTAACACCAAAATAAAGGAAAACCTCACAACGTAGAATCCGCTCCATATATAATAAAATATAAACGCGTCGCAGACAGGTGGAACTGCTCATTAATCACACGGGCGACGCTAATGAATATTTGCTCATGTAAACGAGATATACGACGGACATTAGTTATTAGTATCGTTGTACGCAGCGACGACAATTAACGTTCGTGACGTCATCGCGAAAGCTATTACGATCGGCTTATAAACAAGAATGGGTGTTCCTTTGAAAGTTCGCGCCTACGTGAGTCGTGGCTGTAAACAACTTTAGTAAAACAATCGCAGATATTCGGGTATTTTAAAAAAATACTACACGTGTGAACGTAAATAAAGAGTACGGCTCTGTGTAAATGAGCTTTGACAAGTACAAAACTATTTGGCAGCTGCTGAGAAATCTGCTAAGAATCAATTTCAAGGCTCGGCTAAAATTATCTACACTTACTTTATAAGAAGTATAAAGAAGGCAGAGTCTGTTTGTTCAAATTTCTGCAACTTTTTGCGTTAGATAGCTCGTTCATTAAGAACGGTTATCGTCATACTACTTCCCAACGCAGCGGAGTAGTAATTAATCATCATCATCATATCATCACGCCGGGTCCCTAACGGGGTAGGCAGAGAGTATAGTGCGCTAGTTATCTCTAGACGTATATACATCTTTCGCTACGTCTGCATTTATAATTTAAATATAATCAAAATGCAGGTGAAGCCGCAGGTTGCAGTTTGTCTGCTATACAAATTATGCTCAGAATGCAAATGTTAATCACATTTAGCTCCTGGATTACGCATCTAAATATTTAATACGTTATTTTTGCTTGGCAATTCACTTGTCATCTGTTACTTTTATTAACATCCATTCTATTTATGAACGTCAATGTTAATAGGTATCAAGGTATCAAGGTTAATAGGTATATAAGGTCACGCCCACTCGACCCGACCTTAGAGTGCACCGCATAGTGTGCAATAAAGTTTAATTCGATCGCGATAAAACCCAAGGCTGGGGCTAATTAATCTAACTCGGTTCCTTGGAAATTACATTGGGCTTGGCCCTGTGCAATAATAAAGCCGTTTGACCACCAATGCGAATAGCGAAGCTATGGATTTAAAAAGTCAAGTACATTTCGAAGCTCATTTTGGATAGCTAAGCTGGCTTAGGCCGAGATATATTCATCTAAGGTAATATCAAACATATAACGAGAATAAAAAGAAAATACGGCGTACAGTGCTCGGAAACCGCACAAACTGCTAGTGGGTTCAAAGAAAAACCGCCATATCCCTAATGTATCAATAGCTTGCTCTACGATATAAGGAGTAAAGACAGCCTTATTCCCCTCCGGATGTTTTTCAATGCTCTAGCGTGTTTATCTGACCCTTTAAAGCCCACCTCGTAAAGCTATTTAGATGCAATCTGTCCGTTGTACCGAGCATTCTATTAACTAAGGCACGCAATTTGTGTTGTTATAATTATCAAGTTGGAACTGTTTGTAACATTAATGTTTGAGTCTAGCTTTGGAGAGGATACACGGAATGCAAATTGGCAAAGATGGTAAGGATTGGTGAACAGACCTCATCCCACCAATAAGGTCTGCCACTTATGTGCCCCCGTTTTGTTGGGTAATACGCGTAAAATTTCATGGGAATATTTTTTTTTTCTGGCATCTCTGTGATAAATTTAATCCAATTCTGTTCAGGCATTCTGGTGTGAATAAGTACCAATGAATTATATTATATACATTTAGACATAATATACAGTTCTCTTCAAGGATTGTTTTATCTATTATTCGCGTCGTGATCGCGTAGAATATGTGTCTCAGCGAAGCGAAGCTGAATACGGTAAGTTCCTACTTATGAAAATGTTCTTGCATTGCGCCCCCCTCTGAATCTTTCTCGGGATCACATAAATATAAAAGCAATAAAAAATATATCATCGCTACATCACATAGAGCGTGGAAGTTTTACGATATATGTTTTCGGGTCCACACGTCTGTGCTCGGAGCGCGCATCCACGCATAGATATAAAACATATACTCCACTATTTCTTTTTTAAATAGTACTACTTAATTATATAATAAAACTGAACTTTCAATTGGATGTCTTAATAACGATTATTTGAAATGTAGTAGCGACTGTGTAATGGCCTGTGTAATAACATTATATTCTAATCTTTCAAAGAACATTTAAATGCTGAATTCATCATGTGAATGCTCAAAAACCTAATGAGAAAAGCGATTCGCCAATTCCAAGTACAATGACACAAACATTATCAATTAGTTCAGTGCAGATTAATAGAGACAAAACTGCTGAAGTGAGATTGTAAAGTAGGTTGGATAAACAGCTTTTAGCCCCTGCGTCAGCCCTGGATTACGGGTCGCTATCTCCGATCAAAGGGAGTTCCCTGCCCGTGCAATCGGGCAATTCCTAAAATGATACCATTGTACACGTAGTATTTATATAATATATCCTTACGCCTTCCCACAAGGGTCCCCGAAGGGGTAGGCACAGGTGTATAGGTAATACTCACACACCCAGTTTCCGCCAGAGGTTTATTAGGTACCAACGTGACAGATGGCGAGTCCATCGCCGTTACTCAAGCACGACTATACACTTTTGAATTTCTTCTCAGACGTATGCAGGTTACCTCTCGATGTTTTCCTTCACCTTAAAGCTCGTGGTGTGACTAATCACTGTACTTAAGTTCAGAAAAACTCATTGGCACAGTCGGGATTCGAACTTGCGACCTTTGCGTCGCAGGCAACTGCTCGAACCACTCGGCCACCACGGCTGTTAGTATTTGGGGACGAACAATAAACCTATTTGTGTAGGTTTTACTCCACTCGTCGTTTTTGGAAAGAATTTGATGAGGCAGTCAGACAATTTAAGTTCCGCAGTGGACTACATCTCTTCTAATATTATGAAGGTTCCTATTCTATCCTCAATGGAGAAGCACAAATCTATAGCACCTTGTTTGACGAGTACCTACTCGAAATCAACTAGCACTAGATACGATGGATAATACAAAATAGGTCTAACGACTGACGCCCTTTTATCTGACAACCCCGTAAGTGACTCGGCGTGATAAAACGTATGTATGTACCTATATATTAAGAACTAAACAAATGCCTATAATGTTCTTGTTAATTAAAGTATTTACATCCATACAAACATATCATCACACTGAGTCCCTAACGGGGTAGGCAGAGAGAATAGAGCGCTAGTTCTCTCTAGACTTGCATATCGAGTACTCTTGAGTACTATTATCCTTAGATGTGAGTAGTATCCTTAGCATTGTTCTTAAGACACTTATGTAATGAACCAAAATGTATTTACTTAAATACGAGATTCCACAGACATTATGCCCAAAAGTTTTGAATTTATAGTGTTAAAGTTAGAAACGATACTGAACAGCTCCGCCCTAGCACTAAGTGTTAATACGTGCACATAATATTAAACAAGTTTGGATGCTTGAAATATTAAAATTGCATTCTGAGTATGCTGTACCTGAAGTGAATAATGCTTTGTGTAATTAAGCTACGGTGTAGATGGAGCGATGGAGATTACATAAGATAAAACAAATCCTCAAAAAGTTTGTTTCCAAATTTATTGTTCATTTGTTTTAGTGTGAGGAGATATTCAAATACAGAATAGACATATTCAAACTTGAGACTGCTATAGACATTCGGTTTAAGAAGGAGACCAAACAAATCGGATTTGCGTTCAATTTTCCTAGACTATCGGAAGCTTGCCGAATTCAGCCGAGCAAAACCCGACCAAGGAAGAAAGAAAATTCTTCAATTTCCCCAACTCGCCTTTGTAACTTAGAATTTGAAGGATTTAAATCTTTGCTGACTCACAGAGATTGACCTGATTCAAAGTGGGTAAGTAGCTACTTTGTTCCCGAATTCCAAGTGTTTTCCAAAATTAGCATTTTCAGTACGTAGCAATCTTACGTTACACATATTATTTACGTTACCTCGATTACTTGCGGTCTCAGTAGTAATACAGTCGCCTAGGCAAGTTTAACGATCGTATCGTTTATCAAAACTGCCATCGCTCCTGTGGCGCTTACTCCGACCAATGAAACGATTCTAGTGGCAGAGGGGAAAATTAGGACATTGTGCAATAACTATTTTTCACGAGTTACAATTCTAGCATTCGGAAACATATCTAGTCGAATATTCTACATAAAAGGAAGACAGGAAGGAAGGCGCACAGGTGGCTTTCACCTGTCGCAAGGGCGGCATAGTTCCGCAAGCGACAAGGCGTGGCAAAACGTATAACACGTAAGGCAGCGAGCCAAGGCGCACTCATTATGTCCTTTTATTGCAATCAGGGTAGAGCAAGATAAGCCAAGTGCACAAAAGAGATTTAATCCGGGTAATGAAGTGATTGAGGTTATTTCTATCAGGCAAGTATCGTATTTAACATCATTAAGGTTTAAACATTTTATACGTAAGTGTTTGGTAGAAATAGTAAATGAATCTAGTTAGAATGGTTACCCAGCGATGAACCTACGCGATAGCTGAGTATATTCGCTTCGAGTTCGACAATATTTCTATTATTGTACGTATCATCTCGCCCAGCCCCTTAACGTGTAAGCAGAGACAGTAGAGCGTAAATCCTCTTTAGACTTTCATACACGTTCAGAGATCACATCCATGTTGGCTGCTTTTCAGTACTCTTAAGGTTCACTCCCTTCGTGGTTCTAGCTTTATAATCTTGGTAGTCGAAATGTGGTCTTCCTCTACTTTTTATTATTGGTAAAGATTCTATTTAACTTTTTACGATTTACGTTCGGAGAACGAAATTATTTTAAATTAAGCCTCCGATGGCGGCTTGAAACTGGACTTACGTAAGTCTACCGCAAACATTTGTTACCTTTACGATGAACATTCCTTACCGCTCTCTGCGCCTTTGGAGCTCTCGTAAAATATAATTAATTAAAATTAGCACTCGCAGCCATTGCGGTTTTGCATAACCACGAATACGCGTTACGAGGTGTGATAAAAGTTTTAGCAAAAGGTTGTCTCGCACGTTGTCGTCCCCTGGCTGTAGCCGCGTTTACGTAGCTTTGTTTAAATCGTGTATAACGATATCTATGTATATCTTCACGCCTTCTAACACGGGTTTTAGAAGGGTTAAGAGGTGTAAAAATATCCTCATTTCGCCGAAGATATTATATTAAGGGGACAGATGGCATGGAAACCAACAGATCGCCGCTTTTCGAACAAGACTACAAATACGTTTTTGAATTAAATTTTTAACGTAGGCAGGTTCCCTCTGGGAAGTCTTCTTCTCCTTAAAGCATATACTTATTGCGTCAGTCTTATGAGGTATCTGTGAAAAAAAGGTTACAGGCTGTATTTTTATTATGTATCATAAAAAAATAACTAAATAGTTAAGTATACATATATCTGATATAATATTAACGCAAGTCGACGCCTTGGTAAACTTCACGTATGCGCCTAACTCAACACACTTGAGGGAAATTTTAACATTAATGCAATTTAAATTTCACCTCAACTCGCGGGGATTGAGATCAAGGAAGTAAAAATTTAAGGTACTTTTAAGAAACTATACAAAATATTTTAAAATAATTGATAACAAAATATAATATCACTTTATTAATTAATATAAATAAAGCTATATAATCAATTCAAATTGGTATTAACGAATTGTATTTCAACTCTTCAATAAAATTCAATTACTTATAGCAACGTTAAAATTTATAAAATGGTATGAATTCGATTCACTCATGCTTCTACTTTAATTTCGCTCTATTGATATGGACATTAAAATTTGCGATTTTTTGTAGTATACAATGTGAAGAAGAGAAGAAACCAGAGAAACATAAGAAGCTACGGACTAACATTGGAGTGAGCTGAGCCCGTTGAGGCTTTTCCTAGACAGAACAGCATGACGTTCTTCATGGATGTGTCTAGAAGTGTGATACTCTTATAAGCGCCCATAGGCACACAGGTTACGAGGTGAACTGCACGCTTCGTTTGTCACCTTGGTATAACAAAAAGCGGTTACTTTAGCCTATAGGAGTTAGTAATACTAGAGATGTTACTCGCGCATTCTCGAACTTATTAAGTACGGAAAACTCATTGTTGTGCTTGCGGCATATAAACAAGGTACGGGTTCGCTTATGCCGCAACGGAGAAACAATACTACTCAGTAGTTTTAGTTTTAGTACCAGTGGAGGTACTAAAAGTGCAGTCGCAGACGAGCACCTTCAATTCGGCAGATGATCGGGTATTCGGGGATATTCGAGTTCTTAAAAGTACCGCCTTTAGTAAGAAGTGACCCACTGCTTCTCGCTTCACATTCGGTTTATCTAACCACTAAGCTGTGAAAAAACGAGAGTAAGTAAAATTTTTGAGCACAAAGCGTTCATCTTTGTTTTATGCTACCGCAGAATGCTGTCAGAACCACAGCAGACGAAAAAATTAAAAACTTCTATTCAGCCTGTTTTCTTTTTATATTTATTTAGTAAACGAAAGGTACGCCTATGGGATTTCACTGACAGGTAATTAATTACTCTAGGTCAATGCCTGCCGCCACTTCACGTGTTGCTAAACGCTTGACTCCTATATAAAAGCGCTATACAATATTATATTTGCTAAACTACGCGATAAAACAAAGATTAAGTAATAAAGGCGCTTAGCCGACTCCGCAGTACGAAAGTTTATGAATCTCACTATTCATCTTTGTGTGTTCGTATCCCTATATTGTGTTATGAGCCCTTAGCTACTGAATTATTTGCAATAAATGCGGTGTCTGGATCTAGATTGGACGAAATAATTGGGCTTTAAGTGGAGCGAAACAAATCTGAATTAATCATGAATAAATATCTACTTTACGCTTTCTCAGAGGGTACCCGAAGGCGTAGGCAGAGCTGTTACAGAACAGCGTATTTTGCCTGAAATATATTTAGGTGCCCACGTCACAGATTTTCAGACCGTTATTTAAAAGTATTCATACGTCTTATATTTCTTCTCAAACATGGTTTCGTATTGATGTTTTCCGCCCCCGTAAAGCTCATGTATAGTATATCTCTGTTAATTAGCTCAGAAACTTAATTGGTTCAGTCGGCATCCAAAGTTGCAATCTTTGCGTTGTAGGCAACTACTCGAACCACTCGGCCACCACGGCTGTTACAACATTCAATCTTCGAACGGCGTCAGAATATCAAATAATATAAAAAATATATTTCTTAGCGTAAGCTAGCTTTAGGGTGTGCAAGTAAAGTGCAGTTAAAGCTATATGGTGATTTGCAACAATGTATGGCGAATGTCAGGCGGTTAACAAAGTAAGTAATGGATTCCAGGAAGCCTGCACTTAATGTAATAACGTAATAATGTAATAAAAGGATTTTGCGTGTCGCTTGCTTCATTGCAAAATGCCAATTCGAAATATAAACGAATTTTATATAGCTGTACTAGTAAAAAGTATTTTTCTGTATAGTATAGTAAAAGTGATAATTAAAATACGACTCATACGCACGTTTGTATATTTTTCGTACATAAGAAATATTCCGAAATAAAAATTGGAACCGATTGCAAAATTATTGGAACGGCATCATATATTTTTTGTGTTAGCAACCACGGCCTTCGGTTTCATTATTTTCATTAACGAATCTTGGGTATTGTTTGAAGTTTAAAGAGGAAGGTAGGAATATAAATCTATCCGCGTTGTTTGTTGTGCCCTTTTTGTTACACAAAGTTTTAATTGGGTAAACATTTTACTGTTAACGAACCGGCGAGGGGTGAATTAAAAACTGCGATAATAGATTCCTTTTATACTATAATGTGATCAGTCACACCACGAGCTTTATGGTGAAGGAAAACACCGAAAGGAAACCTGCATACGTCTGAGAAGAAATTCAAAGAAATTCACGACTATACATACGGTATAGTCGTGCTTGAGTAATGGCGAGGGACTCGCCATCTGTCACGTTGGCACCTAATATACCTCTGGCGGAAAGCGGGTGTGTGGGTATTACCTATACCTCCTCTGCCTACCCCTTCGGGGACCCTTGTGGGAAGGCGCGAGGATATATTATATATGTATATACAATGTATCTATATATATATATCTATATAGATATATGGGTATATGGATATATATATATGGATATACAGTTGAATACCTAAATATATAGGCATTCAACTGTTTGCGTAACGGTATTGATAGAAAGGATTGACTAGTCCTGCAACGTAAGAAATATAAGCTCAAAATCCAATCGTACTAATGAACTTAAGTACAGTGATTAATCACACTTGGAGCTTACTGGTGAAAACTTCAAAAGGAAACTTGTATACTCATAATAATAATATTATCAAACATTGGAACAACTTTCTGGAACGCATGAATGGCCGAATGGCCCATGGAATGAAAAACTATCAATCTACTTCAATAACTTAGACGAAAAATCATTTGCTTACCATATCAAAGTAAATGTGTATCCATTTAAATGCAAACATGCACAAAGTAAATACACGTAGTGTAGTTATTACGAGGTAACTAAAGCTCAAGCTTTAGATAATCATACATTTATACGACAGGGCGCGTAAAATGGCGTGCTATTGTTGTATTTGTATGTATTTATGAGTGTAAAAGGGACTCATTCAAGGACGCCATATACATCTGTCACTCACATAATCTTTAACTATGATTGTGATAGACACGGTAAATCCTTAGTAATT
Source organism: Drepana arcuata (assembly GCA_016069955.1). Taxonomy (NCBI): domain Eukaryota; kingdom Metazoa; phylum Arthropoda; class Insecta; order Lepidoptera; family Drepanidae; genus Drepana; species Drepana arcuata. Next base: position 103,925 of record JACCPG010000089.1, read on the forward strand.
GAGCTGACTAATTATTATTACTTGCACTCTAAGCCTGTAGGGTTGGCGTATTTATATCAACGACCTCTTACGTTGATTGGAGTTCCCACTTAACGTTATATTGCAATAGAAAATATAATAATATTATATACCACACAGTAGGGCTGTTCCGAAACTTCTTTCATTCTATTACGGAAAATAGCCTCATGTAGCGAGCAGTATTGAAAGCTATATTAGGGTGCCACTCGTTCAGTGATAGGGCTGTTACAAAACCCGTTTGCTACGACGTAGCCCCGTAGCTCGTAGGCTGACGTCACGCGTGACGTAACGGCCGCACCCCCGCCCGGCCGTGCGTGCGTCACTCACCCCTTCCATCGACACGCAAATCATTTGCAAAAACAACATAGATTTGACGCTGCCATTAGCGGATCAAACTTCAATAAATTATCACTGCCGGATGTTTTACGTGTTTTGCTTAAAATTATGGCAATTAAGTGCTGGGAGCACGTAGGTCCCGCTAAATGTGCATAATTGCACCGCATCAGCAACTTGGGACGATATTATCTTACTTAAGTACATTGTGTTAATGTTTGGCGCCATTAAGCCGCCATCTTGGAAATAAAAAAATATTATGTTTAAGTTTTGTTTGACATTTACAAAAAAAAATATTATAAGAACGAAATATAATTTAAAAAGTTAAATAAATAATGATGTATTTGACATATATTGTCAAATAGATAAAAATAATAGTAAAAAGTTTTTTTTATATAGGTATTAAAGTAAATTTTGTCATTTATTTACACCACGAGCCACGAAGATGATCTCGTAAGGAAATCTCCCTATTTCCGCGACGGATTCCTAAGACGTACCTACGCTTCGCTTGGTTAAGAGGCTGCAACGGACTCCTCATCTAAAAAAGTTTACCGAGACTAATCTATACTAATATTATAAAGAGGAAGAGAGGAAGAGTTGCCTGCGACGCAAAGGTCGTAAGTTCGAATCCCGACTGTACCAATGAGTTTTTCTGAACTTAAGAACAGTGATTAGTCACACCACGAGCTTTACGGTGAAGGAAAACATCGAGAGGAAACCTGCATACGTCTGAGAAGAAATTCAAAGGCGTATGTATAGTCATAGTCGTGCTGGAGTAACGGCGATGGACTCGCCATCTGTCACGTTGGCACCTAATATACCTCTGGCGGAAAGTGTGTGTGTTAGCTATACATCTCTGCCTACCCCTTCGGGGACCCTTGTGGGAAGGCGTGAGGATATATTATTATATTATATTATTATATAAAGAGGATAGGTTTGTATTTTTGTGTGTGTATATTTGTAATTAATATACTCAAAAACAAGTGCCGATTTCAAAAATTCCTTCACCATTGGAATGTTTCATTCACCCTGAGTGATTATTAGGCAATATTTTCATTTATAAAAACATCGTGCCACCCGTGCGAAGCCGGGAAGAATCTCTAGTGGGTAGATATAATGCAGGTCAAATTGATAGTTTAGTTACAGAGGCAAATGACAGATGTCAAATTGTATCTGGTATGTATAACCGACTACTTTTGCTTGTCAACATAATCCTCAGAGATTACAGAGACAGTACATATAGTTCCTTGGAATTAGAGTACCAAAGATCGAATCCGGAATCAGATTTGCATATTGCAGAGGTTACGGTCTCCGATAGTTGGATTGATTGTACACGGTATTATAATAACTCGATTGTTATAGGGTTTTGGTTAAAGGATATATGCAGAAGGAGTGAGTGAAGGATGGCTGATAAAAACAGATATACAATGTGAGCTGTGTGTACAAAGTGACTGGAAGAAGAGGTTAGGCAGGACCTCGATCCATGTATCTGGAAGAAATAAAAGCATTCAAGGTATGGAACATCAAGATTTAAAAAAACTGGCGAGCAAGTCTTGAAGGCTTGGAGAGAACAAGCGAATGAGAGAAACTACTCCCTTCGTCTACTCCGTGTGGGACATATTCCTATACAATTCACGATTCTTTCCTGTAAGCCTTCGCAACTTCGCGCATTAACACAAAATCATTAAGAATCACACCGAGGAGTATCACACGTAGCGATTTACCTATTAAAACCTTGTAGTTAGTGTAATTTTTAAGCTATTTATTTTGCCTTTAATATCAGAACAAGGTGCCTTAGAAAATGGTAAAAAGTTATAGTGGTAAGATATAAACTAGTAGCATAATTAAAGCTAGCAAATAAAAAAAAATACAATATAAGTTTACCTAATTATCGCATACATATCTGTTGTAACGATTAAGTTAAAATGTTTATTATCTTATCTTCTCAATAGTTTCTGAAAAAACCTATAAAACCATGTTTCGAAGTGAGTACCTATCCATTACAAGAATCCCTATAACATAAAAATATTATATTTTATGAACAAACACGTGATCTCAAAGTTTAACATCGATTCGGAAAACATATTTTTGAAAAGAATCGGTCAGAACCTCCACTTTGAAAATAAGATATTGAATGTACTGTAGTGCATTAAATAATACTCCACACTAACTCCATGATATGACAATTAATCAGATGGAAAGCCTCTTTAGATTAAGTTAAGACATGTAATATTTGTATCAAAAGCAACACTAAGTTTACGGTGAAGGGAAATAGACCTGTCTAACGCACAACTATACATATATCTTTGAATTTCTTCTCGTATGCAGTTTCTCGATGTTTTCCTTCACCATTAAGATCGCGGTGTGATTAATTACTGTACTTATATCTTTACCTAATATACCTCTGGCGGAAAGTGGGTGTGTGGGTAGGCGTGAGGATATATTATATATTATATTATTATTATTATTATTTATTATATTATATATTATTATATTATATCTTTAGAAAAACACATGCTGTTGGGGTTGACATTGCAGGCGATTACTCGAACCACTTGGCTACTAAGGCCTAACAAAACGGTAACAGCATTCACGTTTACCAAATACTTCACCGTGGCTCACTTCCTAAGCCCTTACTAATTAAACAACTCTAATTAATTTTCGCATGTCCCCATTCAATTTGATACCGTCAGTAAATACAGAGAAAGAGCAATATACAAAATGAAAGTCGCAGATGAAACGGTATGCACCAGAGGCTGCCTTTGTCACCGACAACGTGCTTAGCTTTTATTACGCAAAATAATCCCGACGGGAGACGTAACGGGTACGAGACGTCGCCCGGGAGATACATACATACTTAACATACATACATTATATAGGTACTACATGTCGGGATAACAAACCACGGACTGCGGATCCCGAGAGAAACGTTATATTGATCCCACAATGTACCTACTTGGTACTCAAAGATCGTAGTTACGACTAAGGTTTTGAATGTAACTTTGCAGATATTAAAGCTTATAATTTCATTAATTTTACTGCTTGAATCCGGCAGTGCACATTTCATGCCTTCCCAAGATTCTCCTACAATCATAACCAAAATGCAACATCCATTGGAGTATGGAATTGCCTGTTTATGATTCACGCTTTCTCACAAGGAAACTAACACAAACCATATAATATCCCATATTGATGGCCTAGGCTCATACATAGAAATTATATAGGTTAGTTAATACGGAGCTGCAGAGTAAAAATATAATTTCAATACTCGAGCCAAATATCCAACAAATGTTACATTTCGACATGATGCTTTTCAAAGTAGTTTCTAATTTCGCTAACACCGCTTCTGTCACAGTCCGTACATACATGCATTACTAACTGTCATCGCACGTACCACACATGCCAACGCGCTTGTCATGATATACACGACATGGTAATAATAGAATGAAGTGTTACGTTAATGAAATGATCGATTCTTCTATTCCCAATGTGGTCTCGCTTACATTTATTTACCAATTCGGTAAATGGGCAAATTCTAGAGCAAGTGAATGAATTTGTATATCTAGTAAGCATGTTCATACGAGATGGGGATTATGATAAAGAGATCGAAAGAAGTATAACTGCCGGTAGTAAGGTGAATGGGGCCATGTCGGCGTTGATGGGCAGTAAAAATCTGAGCAAGAATGCTCGAGTTGCTGTCCACAACGCGATATTGATACCTACTTTATTGTATGGCAGCGAATCCTGGGTATGTCAGAGGAAGTATGAAAATGACTTAAATGCAGTTGAGATGCGATCTCTTCGAAAAATGTGCGGAGTAACGATCTTAGATCGAATCTGAAATGAAGAGATTCTCAATTCAAGTTGTATGATTTATATGATGAATGATTGTAAAGATGAAGAAAGGCATATTACGTTGGTTTGGACATATAGAAAGGATGAGTGAAGAAAGATTGACGAAACAGATATACAAAGCAAAAGTTTGTGCAAGAAGAGGCAGAGGAAGACCACGTTCTAACTACCTAGATCAAATCGATCCGACGCTCAAGGACGGGCCGTTAAGAGTACTCGAAACCGACGAGCGTGTATCAAGAGACTGATGAATGTGGACGAAGCGAAAGAGGTATGTAAGTCAAGAGAGAGCTGGCGCTCTATATTCTCTGCCTACCCCATTGGGGACTGGGCGTGATGATATGCATGTATGTACATTTAACATCGAAATTATCTCTTGGAATATTCCCACCTGAAACTTAGAGACGTAACTGTTTCTAATTAAGTATATTACATATTTGTGTCGACTTCACTTTTGACATCACTTGGAAACTCACATAAAAATTAATCAGTTGAAAACTTAAGAAATAGGAAACGTAATTTCCGTCCTCGCTCCAGTGGCAAAACCGAGAGCAAACATTGCGCCGTTATGAACTTAGGGACAATACGACACGAAAGCAACGAGACCGTGATTCTGGGAACAAAGGGTGTCTCAACTATGTATCGTTTTAAAGAGGATAAATTACATACTGCTGTCGAATGCATCAATGCAACGCGACCGTCCTTTGTTCCGCATAGCCTGAGAGCATTGTTACGCGGAATCTCGTTTATTTATACAGAACTTTTGCAGTATCGCCAATATTACATTCGCCTTCTGTTAAAAGAACACCCTGTCTTTGAGTACACATTCCGCTACGTCAATATTTGCATTGCACGTTTACTGAGCAGAAGATGAGAGAAATAGAAACGGTTTTAATATTGGTCTTTAACTGCGTATCATATTTTTGGCAGTACGTTTGAAATGTAGCTTAGTTGTAGGTTAAAGACTAACTGCCTAGCACAACATAATTAGTATATTTACATGTATACTCATATTTATATCCCATTTTAATTACTTGGATAGGCCAAAGTGGATAAAATCTTGTGTTATGGTAATAAGACAATGATATATTTACTTATATATAGGTATATATATATATATGTAAAATATATGTATATATATGTAAAAATACTCGTGCTCATCACACAAACACAAACACAACCCTCAGCGGGATTCGAACCATCGACCTCAAGTTTCGCAGTCAGGAACGCAAACCTCTAGACCAAACCGCCGTCATAGAGGTGTATAGGGAATAATATTACCGACACATTTCCTTCAGCATAAATTTTCAACATTTCAACACTAAAAGGCAGTGGTTAAACTATAAACAAACTCTTTGTTGGCACAGAGGCCCATTTCAGGTGGGAATAATGGAAATTACTCTTTATTTCCGGGCCATGATTGAAGCCTCGGGCCGCGCCTCCTTCCCGCGGGCTAACTTACACGCTCTAAAGCTATTATGGTATTCAGGGCGAAACTGAAAAGGAAATTAAAGTGATTGATTGTCACTTGTGCGTTAGTCTGCATACTTTGCAATGCACTTAAAGTAAAATGGAGATTATGCCAATAGTCAGCAGTTCCATTAAAGACATTTGCCTTTGAATTACTTCTCAAAGGTATGCAGGTTTCTTCTCGATGTTTTCCTTTACCGTAAGGCTCGTGGTGTGACTAATCACTTTACTTGAGTTCAGTAAAACTCATTGGTACAGGTACATAATCCTGTGTTTGAAAATTATAGGCTTCTTCTAGCTGTCCCGCCCAGCTTCGCCCGGGTAAAAAAGTTAACTTCCTGAAACATGATCGCAGCGCCACCTATCGGGTCCAATTGTGTTGTAAGCTATCCTATCTTCTAAGTTGTATCAAACTTGTGCATTTTGCAAATTTTATTGAAATCGGTTAAGTAGTTTAGGAGCCCATCGCCGACAAACAACGTTACACGCTATTTATATATATTAAGATAATCAACTATCTCCGTTTCTATTTTGGTCCAAGCCCATACATCAACAGAATGTCTCCCATTACATCAACAGAAGTAGGGCAAAGCGAATCTACCGTGCCGAATTTTATTTTCTACTGGGACGGTAACACCACCTTACAGCAGATTCCAGCAGAATGACACGGTTCTTATATAGTGCTGCGTGTAACGGTGAGTATGGCTTTAAAAAGTCTACTGTACCCTACTCTCTAAGGAATTGTTGACCTGGTAAGGGGAGAGCTTTTGGTCTTTATGCTATTACAGTCACTCCACCTCTCTCTCTTTATGCTAGTTACATTTAAAATTACCAAAAATAGAGAATTCAAAAACGTATGTATAGCTTGCTAAGTAACGGCGAGGGACTCGCCATCTGTCACTGCCATCTAGCACCTAAAATATATCTCCGGTGAAAAAGTAGGTACCTACATACCTCTGCCTACCCTTTCGGGGACCCTTGAGGGAAGGCGTGAAATATATAGTAGAGTATGCCAAATAATATAGTAGAGTATACCAAAACTATAAATAAGCAATCGCATTCAGAGGAGCCTCGTACTAGTGCCATTTCCTTCAAAACCTAACTCCATTTCCTGAACCGCCATAAATCAGTTTTTACAGAATCCTCTTTCAGACACGCGTGCAAGAATTCTCGTAAAATTTTAAATCAAACTGCACACATGCTTCGAAAGAAGTCGCTTGCAATATTTTTCAATAAAAATGATTTTATCGACATTTCTCAAATAGCTTCCGGTGAAGAGCCTTCGGAGTTCCAATACGATGTGCGGTTGATAAGAAAACACATTTGACACAATAAATCAGGATTATATGTTCTACTGGTTCTGTTAGGTTCCGTAAACACGTATCTTATTAACCGCGATGGCCAAGAGGCTTATGAACTCTTCTGCAATGTCAAGATTGTAGGTTTAAAGTCAGCTTTGCTCATAAAAGTACCATATTTTTAATTCTATTTAAGTTTAATATAATATAAAAATGCAGTGTTAGGCGCTTAAATTAGTATAATTATGTAATGTGTTTTATAGCAGCAATTCTTTACTTAATATATTTTTATAGTAATTATATGAATTTCTTAATTATAGGTAACTAAAATCTGCGAACGACGCGAGCTGGCCCCCGCCGCAGGTGTAATTTGTATACAGTCTTTGTTTATATATAATTAATAGATATATCGAAAACCCATCCAAAAAAATTAAACAATATCATAGAAGATCAACCATACAAGTTGATAGTGAGACAAAATATACGTGGTAGTATTAGAAACCGAACCAGGGATCGTAATAAATCGATGAGATTAGTTTGACAGAGCAGGTGGCCGTCTGATCATTGATAGCCGAAACTGGCCAACTCGGGCTGAGTAACAGCACATTAAAACTAACCTAACGACAACGTAAACAGCGTGTTACATTCAGCCATCTGCACTTACTCACTTAACACGCAAATTTTATTATATAACCAGCTGTGTCCCGCAGTTTCACCCGTTTCACGAGCATGCCCAATTTCAATATCGAACGTAATATAATAAGAACATTATTCATATTCATTCAATTTTAATTTTGTCAAACAGGTAACTCTATGACATATCTTTCAGGGAGTTATGCAGTCCGCACTGCCGTCATTATCGCACAATTATTTGTAATTCATAACTGAATTTTATGCTCCTAATAAAAAATAATTAAATATAAAAATAACAGCAGGTCTGTTATTATCGACATTACATAATTAGACTACCCAAGAACATAAGCCCAGTGATGAGGCGAACAAAACAATGATTGAAATCAGCCCATTGCTTGATCCTCAGTTTTTTTACTTAAAGACAAAGCTAAAGGAAAAAGAAGGCACAGTACCACCAAAGGCTACACCTTGAGGGTTCCCTTGTTCGAAGGCGTTTCATACACAATTAAATATAATAGACCTACGTATGGGTTAGTCAGCGACACACGTGAGTAAGCACAACTAATAATGCCATCCGCCGTAAATCCACTACAACAGTGAAAGGTTAATAGAGTATGGACGATGAATTGCCCTAGAACAGCAAAACACTGCTTAGATTAAAATAATTAACCTTGTCGAGGCCACGGCGACGCGACGACGGTTGGATTAACGCCAATCTAATGTGTAAGTACATCCTAGTGCTTATTATACACATGACGACACTAGAAAAATAATGTTGAAATTAAAAATAAACAAATACAGTCGGAATATCGCAATATCTGTGTTGCAGGTGACTGCTCGAACCACTCGGCGACGACGGCTCTAATTTAGTCATAGATAATCTTACTAAAACCCAGGAAATAACACTACCGAAGAGCAGTGCCATTTGGCTGCGAACATCTGAAAGGCGGAGATAACCCCCAAGTCGCGTAATCAGGAACGAGCGATTCGTTGTACCCTTACTACTCTTACTTAAGCGCCGCCAATCGCGTGTATGAAGGAAGGTCAAACTAAAAACTATTTCATCTCCGAAGGTTTCGTGTGCTCTTAACGTTCCCATCATACTTTATTCATTATTTAATGTGCTCTCCTATATATAGAAGTTAAATCGAGACGAGATCGCCATGAGTTTGAGAAGGAATTCTAAGATGACGAGTAGCCATCTTGTACGTTAAATATAATAATATTTCTGGAGAAAAGAGGGTTGTTACATCTCTGCCTAACCCTGTAGGAAAGAAAATTTTATGTATATATTACCTTTATAACATAATCGAGGAATCTCGATGCTGCACAGTTGGGAAGAAACACCATCCACCAATTTTTTGTTCAGTAAGAGTCCACAGGAAATATATGCACTCAAGTGCTAAGCCACTACACTACTATTGAGCGATGCATATAGTTCATTATCTGCTCTTTAATACTGAATTAATTTTTAACTTCAGGCACTTAGGAAGTAATATGACAAATTAAGTTAGATTGTTTAAAAGCACTCAGTTCGTTATATTGGATTACCGATCAACAATTAAAATCAAACAAAAAAACTGAACGTTTCCGCATCTGAAACAAAAATATTACATTAATTAATAATATTATAAAAATATATCCTCACGCCTTCCCACAAGGGTCCCCGAAGGGGTAGGCAGAGGTGTATAGGTAATACCCACACACCCACTTTCCGCCAGAGGTATATTAGGTGCCAACGTGACAGATGGCGAGTCCATCGCCGTTACTCAAGCACGACTATACATACGCCTTGAATTTCTTCTCAGACGTATGCAGGTTTCCTCTCGATGTTTTCCTTCACCGTAAAGCTCGTGGTGTGACTAATCACTGTACTTAAGTTCAGAAAAACTCATTGGTACAGTCGGGATTCGAACTTGCGACCTTTGCGTCGCAGGCAACTGCTCGAACCACTAGGCCACCACGGCTATATTAATTAATTAATTAATTATGATATTAAATATGATATTTATTGATATTTATATATATATTATTATATATATGTTCATGTATTATAAGTAGATTTATTTGTATTTATACATTGTCTATCATATAATTAGATGTATGATATTATTACATATTATATTGTATGTATAGTATATTATAATAAAATATATAGAATTTATGTTTATATTTCCCAATTATTTATTTCTTTTTTAGCCTGGCATGCCTATCCCTGCATCACCCAAAGGTTAGCTGGTAGAGAAAGCCCTCGGCATTAAGTTCGCCTTAGCAAAATGTTTTGCAGGAAGTTTTAATAAATAAATAATTACTTAAAAACGTACCCATAAATTATAACCAATAATTTATCTTTTCTTGTTATCAAAAAAACTTTCAAGTTTGTCTCCAAGCTGTATGTTTATATACCATTTGATACAAACGACATAATGCTTTTAATTCATACATTCATTATCATTGGGTTTATGAAATGCTCACATTTTACTTGTGAAGAGAAAACGATTTAAATACAGTGGTTGTTATTATTTCCTCCGTAGTAGATTCCGTTGTGTATATTCAATCGGCAAAGTCAATGTACAGAATAGTATCAGGCCTGCAATCATATTCACCCTGCATTACAAAAGCATCTTACGCAATAAGCTAAGATCAGCATCTCAAAATTATTTGCGAAAAATCGCCATCAATCATCCCCGTGCAAAGGCCGGCAGGACTAGACACTTGATTTATCTATTTGAATATCAGACCGCTACAGAAAGGAACTGGACCGTGTCCGAATATTTGTACAATACTACTAACTGCTTATGCAACGATCTGATATATTATGCTATATTTAATTTCCTTTTAAACGCGGTGGTATGATTATATAAATAGGCACTTACAAAGTTATTGATTGCTCGTTTTGACGCTCTGCGGTCTATACCAATGAGATTTTCACGATCACGGGAAGGTAAAAATCGTGCGCATGTCTGCATTTGAAAATAAGTACCTATATATAATGTGGAAATATATAGACATATGTGGAATGGTACCTAACACACACTGACCATCTATCGCGGTCGACAGATGACACGGTTTGTCACATTGGACAAACGTTCGGTCGGTTTATATATGATCTGATTAAATATAGGAAAACCATTAGGAATCCTGAAGTTATAAAAGCTTACACAAATACGTTCATTGACACTCGATTTGTAAAAAGAACCATGTCTCTTACAGACTTATATCTCTTCGAACATCCTATCCTAGATCGGCCGAACATTTTGATCGAAGTATTTGATGTATTGGAAATATATTTTGCCTCAGCCTTTTCCACAAATATTTTATGTCATGATCGTTTCGGTTTTTATACCCCATGTGGGATAATAATAAATGTGAAAATATGTAATATTTAAGTAAATATTTACGTGAACGATAGGGATTCGAGTATTACTTATAAGGCTTCAAGAAACCCCAGTAGCAGTAATATTAAGAGGTCAAATTGGTAAGCTGCTCATAAAGTTATTGATATTTTACGACGATCCTTAAATATCGGCATATTTTTTGTACATGTACAAATTTACGTAGGTATCCAACGTTCTCGCAATATATTATTAATTTTTATTGAAAACAACCAGCTCCCGCAATATAAAGATTGGTGATCGGTTTGAATTCTTCCGTACAAACTTGAAAACTTTATTCATCCTCTAAGGAGTTGAATTAGAAGGTAGTCGTTCTTGCTGTCCAAATGTAACAAAAAAAAAGTAACAGACTGACACACAGCCATACGTAAGGTTCAGATAATATTTCAAGTATTTGTAGTTTTTTGTAGTACACCTGCGCTAGTATGTCCCGCTCTTTCTTGGCTTCGATTATTTATTAAAACATTATACAGGATTCCGATGCTATTCATATTACGCTGGCCTATTAATATATTGAATAATTAGAGTTTTGTAATCTCGGCGCTTAAGTTATAATCAAACCACTGAAATAAACTCTCCGTCGAGGTCTCCCCAGAGAGTACACAATTCATGAAGGGTGTGAAGAGAAACTTGCAAAGTTTGACAAAGTGCGAACCAAACCGCTTTCCATTAGCCTGTGCCGCGTGCTTGTTGCCACCAAAAACAATGAATTTTATAATTAAATCAGTTGGTACTAATACCTTCCAGTAAAGTGTTGGGCGTACGAAATAAATACAAGCAGTATAAAAAGTGCACCAAGTAGTAATGAAAGCAATTTATTGCATAATTGAAACAGAAACATGAAATCATTATAATAGGGTCGTGACGACATCTCTGATGCAGTCCCTTCCATTTGCTTCTGTACCAGTACACTACGACCTCCCTATACGTCATGAGGGGCACTTTTTCTTGGATGTGAATCATTGTATGTCGGTATATTCCTCCTCCTCTCTTCCCCTCTACCTTTCCTTTTTAGATATTTTTAAAGAAGATATCACGTCGTATAAGGTGGCCTATCATCTTTCATTTTCTATTCTCGACTGCTAAAGATATCAGTACTCTTAAAACATGTAATAGTCATCATAAAGTTGTTCAAATTGTGAGATGTCAACATAAACATCTTAAATAACTAGCTCTTTCTTTAGGCGTAGTCGCTATAATTACTTATCATTCTAGCTATGAAACACTGCGCCAACACCTGCTAGCATTCTTCAACAAATACTATAAATACATACTAATATAATATACATGTGAAAATTTGTTCCTCTTTCACGCAAAAACTACCTCATAGATTTTGAAGAATTTGGCACAGATAAATTATTAACAAATAGAATATACTTTATTCCTAAAAAAATCCACCAATTAAATCAAATTAGTGCGGGTGAAACCACGGGGCGCAGCTAGACGCTTAAAAAGAATCCAGAAACTCTTCCTAGATGGATTAAAGAATAACCGTGCAGCTATGGTGTCCGCAATATTCTTATGAGACATTATAAGTTTAAGGCCTTTTGGTCTCTACAAATGAGTTCTATAAATGAATAACATTGATATATCATTGTACGAGGATCACGATGAAAGAACATCATGAAACCTTTTTACGTAAAGAAACAAAAAGACGAAAGTTATGATGAGAGATTGTAAGTCTGTCCGCTGGAGGCTTAAGACATGATCTAATTAGTGTTTAAGCTAACCTTTGACTCAACCGAGCTAAAACCACATTCAAGGCACATACACCATGTGAGTACCTACGTCAAATTATAAAGTATTGTCGGAATTCTCTGCGATATGGTCAACAATCGATGTGATGAGCACACTTGGATGTTCCGTCTTGGAGTGTCGTGTTTATTCTAGCAGATATGTTCATCTGCATGTTATATAAGTATATTATTAGGCGCACATAAGAACATGCATTATGTGAGAAGTTTTGATTGTTTTAAACTACCTAAAATCCAAACAAGCCACCTGGTTGCTAACGGGTACCGCACCGAAAGGAAGCTTGCAAAACCCGAAGTATTACACCCAACTTGCCTACGCTGCATAATAACGATAAGTATCGTAACTCGAAAAACCTTACATTATTAATATAATATTACTTATTAACACTAATGTACTTTTACATTTTTAATATCAAGTGCCTAGTTTTAGTGTAATGTAAGTTTCAAGTTGACTGTACTTATCTCGGCATTGGCCATACTTGGCCTGTAATTGATTGGGGTCGTAGCGTCGCTCGAGGGCCTAGTGGCAGTTGGCTAACTAGCTTTGTAGCAGTAGCCAGCCTCGGGAGCAATTAGGCGGAAGGGGGAAATTGCATCTCTTGGGGATAGCTCACAAATTGCCCAAACGTCAGCAACTTTCCGACAGAAATGACAATTTGTATCTTGGTTCATAAGTTTCCGGATTCAATGGAAACGTTTATTCATGAACTTGAATTTCCAACAAGGAATACATATTTACATGCAATATAACAATTTAAGTAGTGATATCAATAATGGTTCCTTATTTATAGGAAATTAAAACATGCGTTTCGTAATTAATATAACAAATAAAATATTGCGATAAAGATACATAGTAAGGTGTTGCTGTGTTTAATTTAGGTTAGAGTTAGCTTCTGCGGTATAGCTTGCTGCTGCGACGAGTATTTACGTTTCCTGATTTCTAACATTTTGTAGAGAATGCTCTCCGTCCCTTTGTAATCTTTGAGACAACAATGTTTATTTATATTAATTATCGATGTATTACAATTTACAATACAAAAAGCAGATACAGTTTTTCATAAATGCTGCCAGCTTTCAAATATAGTTTAAGAATATTCATTAATGCGATCAATAATAAAGTGACCGATAAAGAGACATACATTACTAATAATGTTGAGAAATGTAGTATAAGTTATGAAGATAATGTAATTATAATAGTATCACGCCTTTCCACAAGTCTCCCTGAAGGGATAGGCGGAGGTGTAACAGATAGACATATGTTTAAAAATTGTTCAATAATTAAAAACTTATGAAGTAACTTCTGATAATCAAATAAATAATCAGCAAGTATGTCACATTGAATACAACCCGAACAGAACGGCAGTCCTGATGGGCATTTGGTTAATAACGCACTTGAATAAGCCGTGCCGAATTGTCAAAGTATCTGAGCAACATATCAATATTTTCCCAACAGTAAGACAAGTCTTCTGAGAAGAAATTCAAAGGCATTGTATAGTCGTGCTTGAGTAACGGCGATGGACTCGCCATCAGTCACGTTGGCACCTAATATACCTCTGGCGGAAAGTGGGTCTGTGGGTATTACCTATACACCTCTGCCTACAGTGCCTACCTACCTACTACGTGGGAAGGCGTGAGTAAGACAAGTCTAGACAATTTATCACGAATTTAATTTAATTCGACGACGGCTGTGTCAAAAGAATAGTTTAAACAGAAAATAAAAAAAAAAGGGGGAAAATATATCTGTTAATTAGAGAAGTGGACAAACAACACTGGACTTAGTAAAAACAATCGTTTGTGAGAGTTTAGAAACTTTTCTAGCACCTATTAGATCTATATTTATTTGTATATCAAAAAATATATCGAGTAATCAATATATCATATGTTGAACCTAAAATCAAAAGATTCCCAAATACCATCGCAGTGAATGAAAATGTAAGAAAAAATACAAATGTGTCTGAATGAAGAAGCAGAAGAGTTGCCAAAAAAGGGACACTGATGGATGTGAAGCATTTCGAGGTCTATAAGTCTAAGTAAGACTCTCAGGCTGTTATGGATTCGGCGTGATGACATATTTTGGTTGACTCTCAGGCTGTTATGGACTCGGCGTGATGACATATTTTGATTATGACTATGCAACTCCTGGTAGTCATTTATAGACAGTATTTAAGAGTAATTCAAACACAAATCCACACTTAGATTGAAAGTTTGAATCACTCATTTTAAATTTTGTCGGGTATAAATCTTAAATATCAGAATCTTAAAAGTTACCTGCCATTGTATAATAATAAGAATATCTGCTCTAATTGGGCGCAGTAATACAGTTCTTAACATAACGAGGAAATTCACAGAATAAACAAGTCTTCTTTATATCACTTTCATTATTATATAAGTAAATAGTGACGACACTACACTATTTACACAAATTTTAACAGCCTTTTTGGCTAGGAAATATGGCTAGTAAAAATGGCTAGTAAAGTGTTTTCTACATTAACAAATTTCAATCAATCTCTTTAATGACTTCACACGATAAAGTAAGCTCTGTTATAAGTAGGAAAACGGCAATTTATTAAAGGAAATATATAGCTACTCATTGGCAGCAGAAACAGAGGCTAAAAGATACATTCTTGTTAGTACTTTACAGAATCATTCTATGTAGGCGTAGGTGTTTAGCTTGTTAGAAGCGCAGATGAACAAAACTCACATAACAAATGACTGCTTATTTCAACATTGACCTAATGTTTCCGAGGGATCCGATCCTTGAGATCTGACTCACTGACATGCAAACCTCTGGCCAGCGTAATGCGCCTTCTTTCAGAAACAGGGCCTCGTATCGACAAATGGAATCTTGCTCTTATATTTCTAAAATATTTTGTCACCAAGATGTGTGCCGCGGTCGGCATTTGGCAACAGGCCAGTGCTATTGCTCTTTTCCTCCTCATGACAACTTCTATAAGAATATAACGCAACAACGCAATCTTTTCGTCGTGGAACGCATTATAAAATATTTTGTTATCTTCTTTGTCTCGTAGGTAGAAATAAAAATAAAATGGGACTGTTTAATTTTTGCTTAAAATTCACTCGTCTCAACCTCCAGTATACGGCTGCCATTAGAGATGCGTAAGCACGCATGCCTTGTTTTTAATTTCAGTTTAAGTACATAAATACCGCGTATTAATGAAAAATAATAAAATATAGTTAATTCTTACCTATCGTGTACAATCTCAACAGGCTTTCGTGTTAGGGAATCCCGGAAAAAACTACATAAGAATTGCAAGCAATCGCGGTAGGTCGAACCTGGATAGTGATGCGAGGGAAATTTTAGCAAAACGATGAATGAAGTTTGAACGCATGTAAGCAGTAACATGTGCAACGAGCGGTCCAGCAACGCGTCGCGTACCTGGCCGCGAGTTTGCGAGCGCAGCGCTGCAGCGGTGCACCGATATAGCGCAGGGCGACGCGAGCCGCCTGCCTGCCTCCGAGCGACTGCCGCCCGGGCCGCGCGCCCGCCCCGCTCCACGCACCGCCTGCACCGGCACCACGCACCAACACCGCACCGCCGCACTCCGCGCCCGCGCCGCTGACTACCCTCGGCCGGCGGGCCCGCTGCGGGCTCACGCACCACGCGAATATCGATGTGTTTCTGCGAGAGGACGTGCCGAGCGGGGGGCGACACGCACAGCGCGGCGCGGGGGCGACGGCGCTCCTGCGCGCTGCGTCACGCATCTGTCTCGGCTCTCGGGGCGCTTGGCGTGCTCCGCAGCCCGCCATCTGCAGACACCTCGGCGGTGCGCGCTCGGCCGCCGCCCCGGCTGACATTGCCACGGTGTTAATGCCCTCAGACAACATCTCGCAGCTCTACCATTTCAAGTTCAATCACGATAAACTCACACATTTTAAGAACATCAATCATATTCAGCCGAAAAAAACAGTCGTATAAATAATTTTATTCTACAGTTAGAAATCTGTTATTACAAAAATATTTCCATATGTGCCTAAAAAAACTAAACGCATTTGTATCCTAATATTAATTCTTGATTATTTCGTTTGTTACATTTTACACAAATAAGCACAGGTATCCTAAGCGTATACATACTTCATTTCTTGTGTCATTATAATGGTGAAAATTACAGATTTTCACAATTTTTATGAGACATGGTTTTCTACTATACATCAGTCTTGTTGAATGTATCCATTAATATAATCTAAACACAACAAACAACTCTTACACTAAACATAATCTAAAAATCAAAGCATCTACAGTAATGTACAGTTAGTATAATAGACCCGTACCTAGTTAGCAATACATCTCGCCCACCAGCTCCTCGCGAGGAAAACCACTCATCAATCACTGCTACAATCAATTCATAGAACTCGTATATATTTATTATTTAGCCGTTAGAAATACGGAAATAGGGCTGAGGTAATATATTATTGAGGCCACAGATTAAATATCTTCTAGTGAGTACTAAAGATTTGCCTATAGACTATTAATCTACCTACGGGCACCTAGGGAATACATAATATCATCACGCCGAATTGCATACCTCTTTCGCTTCGTCCACATTCATCAGTCTCTTCATACATGCTCGTCGGTATCGAGTACTCTTGAAGTTCCCGTCCTTGAATGTCCGATCGATTTGATCCAGGTAGTTGGAACGTGGCCTTCCTCTGCCTCTTCTTGCACACACTTTTGCTTTGTATGTCAAAGTATTATCTTCATTTCGCTTGTATTAAATTAGATCCCAGACCCACTATACTTTAATTATGCTCCCCCTCTACTGCACAGCCTACCTTTAATAGAATTATTGCTATAGGGTTCAGTTTTTGCTGTGTAGGTAATAACGATGCCGCTACGATACGAAGAAAAAAATTACCTATTTGCCGTTTCCTTTTCCTTTGAAGGAAGTACGACGGAGAAACAAGAACACCGTCTCATCTATTTACGTAATCTCACCTATGTGAGAATAATAAAACATCTGTTGGAAGATAATATTGTAACGCAACGAAAATTCGCCGAAGCCAAAGCCAGCCATAGCCATAGCCATAGCCATAGCCATAGCCATAGCCATAGCCATAGCCATAGCCATAGCCATAGCCAAGCCTGCCGATATCTTGCCTGCCAGTGCCAAGCCAAATCGGGCCAGCCAATAGAGTCAAGCCACGACTAGCAAGATGTCCGGTCTGCCAAGCCGTTGAAAAGAGAACAGTTTGTAATGTGACAGCCGCGTGGCGATTGTTAACTTTCAAGGGTGACGTGTCAGAAAACCAGACTGATGTATTTCCCTTCTGTTTCAATATGATGATCCTTAAGACAAATTATATCCTAAGAATTTTTCTATTGCCATTTTAAATTCCAAAATTCGAATCCAAGATTCGAATCAAAACATAAAAGCTGAATACTTTAGCGCACCGTTTGTTGAGACAATACGATTGTCATCATTATGCAGATATAGTTCCGAATTTAATTTTAATGCTAAAATTACAATACCACACGGTTGAAAAGGAAAACGCTCGAGTGCAAATTACGATAAGAAAGAGTACGCGCCAATCGTACCAACAAAGTTCCGGACCCAAGGAGACGAAACGGCAATGACGGGGAAAGGGCAGGAATTTATTCAACCGGATGCTAATCCATGGAATGTATTCAGTGCCGGGTGCCGGTCGTTAGACCGTCTTGCTACCGGACCACCCCATCCACCTTTAAAGTTGGGTACCTACTGAAAAAATATTATTTTGATGATCTATTTCGGATGTAAAAGTAAGTACATACACTGCTTTAGCACACCACGTGTTTTACGGCGAAATCTTCGGGAGAAAACTTGCATAAGTTGCAGAAGTAATTAATGAACGGATGTATAGCCTTGCAGGAGTGACTATTGAGAAAAGGCGTGAGAATTTTTGCCGTTCAGATAGGAAAGTGAAGGCTCACCTGAAATCACAAAACCATAAAGCAACTGTGGTCCCGTCGCACATACGGCCTAGAAATCTCGGGCCTCATGCGCCCATACTACGGATTCGGGTCGAACTAAAATGATGTTTGATTTTGAAATTCAGATCTTATATATTTTTCAAATATTGTCTGAATTGAATTATTTATCCCATTCTTACTAACCTTTCAGGGAAGCTTACCATTACAAGTGAAGACATCGGTGACGCAAGAAATATTTTAAGATATATTGCAGTTGATGCGACACCAGTCGGCCAGCTGAGCATTTAATTACTGTCATAACACTCTAGCCGATGCTTTTCATCTGCCGTTGTTCAATTAGTAGACTATCATAAAATTTATTTATATATAAAAAATATTTTAACATAGGAACACAATGACACTTCGTACACGCACGCACATATCTAAACAAATAAATAAAATTTGAGTGTCTGTTTGTAATAATGAAATAACCGCTTTTTACTAAATGCATATGGATGTACATAAACCAAAATATATTTTTATCAAACTTTTAGGTTAGGTTAGGTAAATTTTTAGGTATTTTTTTGTTAAATTCCACGCGGACGAAGTCGCGGGCACAGCTAGTCGTAAATAAAAATGCACATATCGCCACCATTGCCGTGAACTTGTTAGGTCGTAATTGTAATATACATGTAACTTTTCAATTAATTAACTTCGTGGTGACCGTGTGGTTCGAGCAGTCGCCTGCAGCATAAATTGTAATTGCAAGTTAGAATCTCGACTGTACCAATTTTATAAACTTAAAGCAGTTATTAGTCACACCACAAATTTTGATGTGAAGGAAAGCATCTAAATGAAACCTGGATTCAGCATACGTTTGAGAAAAACTTCGCCAGTTTTGAGTACTTTTGATGCTCCCATTTTTAGGAGGTCCCAACTTCCTCTGCTACAAACTATCGCATTGTATATCTGTTTCGTCAATCTTTCTTCCCTCATCTTTCCTTCTTATCCTTTCTTTCTTTGTATTTATATTCACACCCTCACTGATGTGCAAATTATAATAATTATATTTATTTGGTTATTTATGATTCTCTTTGATCAAGATCACACCTTAAGTCATCATGATCGAAGTATATGAATGAAGGTTTTATCCAAAAATAAGGAACAGAACATTTTTAATACTTTACAAAAAAAGTTTTTACATCCATTTTATAGGTACAAACGTTATATGCCTATGTAATACAGCGTGTGGATATTAAACTTTTATTTACGAAGTTTATTCCGCCTTCCGTATTATATACCAACTTGTGAGTAACACTTATAAATAAACGCTAATACAACGGACGTGCAATCTACTTGGCGAAAATTATACAAGCAACATTTTCATTAAAACCTTGAGTGGGAAGTGAGATGAAATAGGACATCAAACAAGTTAGGAATATCATTCTAGTTTCAAAACTAACACGAACTACAGAAAGTTCCATGAAAGTTACTTGCGTTAAGTTACTTGTTAGGTAGACATGAGTTCCGGATGAAAATATTAAAGCAAACTTTGTATTTCCCAATGCGCGACACGGTGGTAATATTGCCATTTATGCGAGTGGTATTTTTTAATCACTCGTCTTCTTCTTTCTTTTTAATTTTCTTTGGCGGCACAGGGGGTGGTAAAGGCGGCCCGTGATACTGAAGTGTTAGCTGAACTACTCTCTCGGCCTCCCTCACGCCACTCAGTCGAGCGCCGGATACAGTGGCAAAGTGGCCGGGGACCGTAGCCTCTCCAGCAAACAATAATATAGGAGGAATCGGCTCACTCGGACCTGGCAAAGGACACGCCAGAGCGCGCTGCGCGGTCCCATCACTGCAGTTACAATTATATGAATACGCACCGCAGAAGAAGGGGTCCGAAGTCCAATGCGATCGCAATATTGTCATTGGGTACGGAATGCACTCGTTTCCTGTAGACCATCGTAGTACATCCGTTAAACCCTCGGCTACATCTTTGTCACAAAGAGCCTCCATCATCATCGCTTCTGGCCCCACGACCCATGCACACATCACATGCTTACTATTTGGCACCGGTTCTATTGCTGTTATTCCTCGCGTCCAATCGTAACGATCACAAAGCTCGTTATTACAATATTTAAAATTCAAATTCCCTTTATGCCAAAACCAAAATGGCCTACAATATTCCATATAGATTTTATTGCAAAAGCCGAATCCTAGACAACGCATCGCATCCATTTTTGACGAAGGTAACGCTGGACAAAATAGTCTGGCTGAGTTAGCGCACAAGACGCCAAGAGATACTGTAATTATAACATAATCAGCTGGAAATTCTTCCCCATCAGTCGTACATACAATCGCTCTGTACCCAGCCTTTTGTGAAGTCCCCCAATAAACACAGTTCACTGGTTTGCAATATCGGATGGAGCCTTCGGGTATCTGGCGCAGGATTGGGGCTAATATACCGACTAAGCCGAGGGGCACTCGAACATCTCCACCGGGTAGGTTCATAAAGCAACCGAAGTGGTCGGCACAAAGCATTGCCATGTCATCCCCACAGCGTGCGCTAAGCATGTGGGAAAGTCCAAACATTATTCTAGCTGCGTCATGTTGTTGCTCTTCGGGATACTCATGCAATTCTTGTTGAATTCGCAAACTCATGAAGTTCATCAGGGAGCCTTGTTGTTTGTTCCCACCAAGGCAATATATTTGTGCTGCTTCCTCTTCTATCTGCCGAAACTTGTGGTAAGCTGTTATTGTTGGTGGAAAAGGCATTTTACCTGTTACTAGCCTATTGAAAAGACCTCTGGTGTGTTCAGCGCCTGGAACTCCAGGTCTGGGTGGATCCTCAGTTGCAGACATTGTATAGACGGGATGAGTGAAGCAATTGTCTGGTTTCCAATGAGAACCGAGTTCTGCTACGATATCACCCAACCAGCAAGAATGTATACGACCACCTGGTCTGAAATTTGAATTATTTGATAGTCGTGGAGATTGGTTGTTATATGGTTATGGTAAAAATAAGGTTGACGTAATTAAATAAAATTCCAACCTTTCATAGGCTTCAAGTACTACGATATTAGTGATCCCACGCTGCGCAAGCCTGGCCGCCGCGGACAGCCCCGCCATACCAGCTCCTATGATGACCACCCGCGGCTCAGGGTAGCATTTGTATACATCGCAAGGGTCCATTGCGCAAATACCTCTGTCCTGCAAGTCTGGTCCGCAGTCCACCAGCGCGGGGGAATTGTCTGAGAGACTATAATAAAATATTATGACACATTAATATGTAACGACGAGGTCTTTTAACCTTTATCATCTTATCCAATGAGAGGTGACGCGATAATATGTATTTGCTAAATACAGTGTCTGCTCACTCGTATTTTTTAAGTATAATTTGTCACAACGTACCATCTCCTCGATGTCTTCAGCCATTGTCTCATAAGCGCCGAGAGCACTTTATTACTAAAAATTTTCATGTGGATTGCAAAATATTTATGTCATATGCAATAAAAACAGACCATATCTATCACTGTATGTAGTCACTTATATTAATTTTGTGGAAATGAACCCGACATGTGACAGAAGACATTTATTTTCTATAAATGTATGCTACGTTCTGACATAAAAATGAACGAGTATCTATTACTCTCAATCTGCGGCAGATATACTAGATAAAAGCTTGTACAGTTCCAAAGCTCGAAATGCTCTTGCGTGAGCAGCTTGAAAAAGAGATCCCCAACTAAAAGGTTAATGTTTTATTTGGCAACTGGATGTGGAATGAGAGTCGGGAGAAAAACGGCGCCGCAGCTACTATACTACACTTTGGTTTCTGGCACTCTAATTGCAGGCTTACTTTATTTATCGACGAAAATACAAACTTTATGGAGGCTAGTATTATTAAGATGGAATTTACTTTTTAACTTGGCGTTGTTTTGGTATGCAAATTGCATTGCCAAATAACGTACAGCAGTAGTGTAAGTTTTTATAAATTCGTAGTTAGTAAAAGATTGTCATTACATATGTGGAGCCGAGGTGGTCGAGTATTTCGCCTAGTCGCATATAATTTTTTTTTTCCGAATCTAAATACAGAAAAATCTTCCATGTGATTCAGAAGTAATTCAAAACCATATGACTTAAGTATATCATATATATAAGTAACGTATGTAATCGTGCTTGAGAAACAGCGACGGACACTCCATCTGTCAATGTCATATTGGCATAAATAATTCACCGTCAAAAAATTATGTAAAATTATGTACGCTGCCTACTGCTTCGGGGATCTTTGTGGGCAGGCGTATACGTAAGGTAATTTAATACCATTATAGATTCAAGACTAGTCCAGAGACAATTGCATCATTCAGTTGACAGAACTATGTGCTGGTTGGTAATATAGGTATGTAGTTGATAATAAAACAACAAGATTAGTTTAAAACTATGGTATATATTACAAACTACTATTTATTATGCTTACGTCATACAATTATAAATTAAACAATAATTAACTAAGATAATTTCTGCGGCATTCTCTCGAGTGGAGATCACAAGAGCACCACAAAGCAATTGACTAATGTTTCACAGTCTTTATATACCTATCAAACGTATTAGATGTTATACTCGTAAACATTCTGTCCAGAAGCGGTCGAGTGCGTGGTAAAAATGTCTGCTGACTCCTAATAGAGAGTGGTCCTCGTCTGTGTAGCTCTAAAACAAGAAAAACATTTGTAAAAAAAAAATATATTTACGAAAGCAGTAGTAACTTTGTATTGTAGTACTGAACTCAACATGTTGTATGTCTTAGTACATATCATCAATTGCAGATGGCGTTGGACGAATAGTTAAATGTCTCTTTAAGGAAAAAAGTTACTGTGCCTATGCCTAGATGGCGCTGGTAGTCCAAGCAAAAATAGGTGCTTCGAATTTAGTTCATAGCTAATATCTTAAGAATATTTAATGATTTAGTTAACATAAAACCTATTTACTAACAATTTGTTGGAAGTCAATGTCGGCATGTTGCAGTTGCTTCGCGAGCAGTGCAGAGTTCTGATAGTGCACATTGTCATCTCCTGTGCCGTGAACCAATAGGAATTTCTTGCCGCGAAGGTGTTCCACCTTTGAAGTAAGGTCCGATTGCAGGTACCCCTCAGGGTTCGTCTCAAGGGTTCCCATATAACGTTCCGTATAGATGGAGTCTGAAATGAACAACTTACTGGTCACATAGTAATTCCCTCTGATGCCAGCACAATATAACAAACCTCCCCCTTCCTGTAGGAGCTCATTTCTATTAAATCATTTTCTAGTAAATCTTGAGTAAAATGCTCTCTCCTACATATCCATATATCTCTCTCGCTCTTACCATATTGTAACCAGCTCGTAACAGGAGCGACGGCAGCACTGCAAGCAAGGGTGTTCTGATCATCCTGCATAAGCATCATGGTACTCGTAAAGCCGCCATAGCTCCAGCCCCACACTCCTATCCGGGTCGGATCTATGAAGTTGTAGAGAGTCACCAAGCTCCTGAGAATCATCAGATTAACAAGTTTCACATTTCATTAAGGCGATACTTCATAGTTACCAACAAAATTAAGGAATAGCAGAATCGGAAGATTCTGCTATTCCAATCCAAAATAAATCCGATCCAAATTGTAGTTATTTTTTTTTCCATGTAGGTAAAATAACAAGCATGCAAGCGGTCCGTCTGATGGTGAGCAGTTACCGCTGCCTATGGACGCGAAAACGTACACAAGCAGTCACCTTTTCCTTACAGAAAGTTTTAACATAATAGCACCGTTCCTAGGTTTAGTTAGCAGTTCTATTACTGTTTTTAGTTACGCTGTCAGAAAGTGAAACTATTCGTTATTTTCCTTCGTTTGCGAGTGATGGTAACCGCTTACCAACTAGGCAGTCTGGATGCAGACCGTGCTTTAAATGAGACGCCTAATCGCACCGTATTATATTGTAGAGTATAAAGAGCCGTGGTGGCCGAGTGGTTCGAGCAGTTGCCTGCGACGCAAAGGTCGCAAGTTCGAATCCCGACTGTACCAATGAGTTTTTCTGAACTTAAGTACAGTGATTAGTCACACCACGAGCTTTACGCTGAAGGAAAACATCGAGAGGAAACCTGCATACGTCTGAGAAGAAATTCAAAGGCGTATGTATAGTGCTTGAGTAACGGCGATGGACTCGCCATCTGTCACGTTGGCACCTAATATACCTCTGGTGGAAAGTGGGTGTGTGGGTATTACCTATACACCTCTGCCTACCCCTTCGGGGACCCTTGTGGGAAGGCGTGAGGATATATTATTATTATATTATATTGTAACATTTGAGGCCAAATAGACCATGATTAAAAAACTAATTTAGTTCATATGCTTAAATATAAGGTTATATTTACCTGATGGTTTGTAGGGTGTCACTTATTTCAACAGTACCTAAAGCGTTGTTGACCGCGTGCAGCGCTTCCATGCCCATTGCACCAGAGCCTCTGACGTCAATAGAACATACTATAATACTCCTGTTTACTGCTAAGTATGTATTGTAATATTCTGTAACAGAAACACATGTTAAATAATTCCATACCTTGCATAATTAGATCAATATATATTCAGTTGTATACGCCACGGATGACGAGTCTGGCGGACGAATAACGCCTTTGAATTTATTTTTTGAAGATCTATGCAGATCTCCCGATGATTGCCGTCGTTGCTGAACTTGTGGTGTATGGTATGGTATGGTATGGTATGTATGGTGTAACAAAATAAATTACTATACGTAAGTAAAAAAAAAGACAAATATGTTGTCGAATTTATTCTTGATTTTGCTTTTAACTACTTAAACAACTCACCTTCCTCACCCCAAAGGCAAAATAGGTGTTGTGTATATAAATCCCTATACTGAAGGATCATCAAAGCTATATCAAAATTATTTAACATATGCCCTGTTTGAAAGACCAATTAGCCTCCTCTTAATTACATTTTTATTTGAGATGGACTCGCCATCTGTCACGTTGGCACCTAATATACCTCTGGCGGAACGTGGGTGGGTATTACCTATACATCTCTGCCAACCCCTTCGGGGACCCTTGTGGAAAGGCGTGAGGATATATTATTATATTATATTTGAGATGTGATCATCATTACCTAAGTCATAGTTATCCTTAACTCTTGTAGTACCGGGTCCAGCGTACACCCTCACTATCATCGGATATTTATATCCTGGAACGATCTCAGGAGGCAAGGTTAGCTTCACATGAGTCAACAGTTCGTCTCCAATAGACAGAACATTGAACAGGGTCATTGGCAGCTTGTAACGTTTCAATTTGTCATTGAGTCTCGTGTTGTCATTGAGCAATTTCATGTTATCATTCTGCAAAAATATTTTAGTTGTAGTTATAATACAGGCAGCGGTAATCGCTTACCATCAGGCTGGCTGCACACTTGTTTGACAAAAAAAATGCATTAGGCAGAAGTTTACCTGACTATTGAACAGGAATATTTTCGGAGGAATGTTGCACGCACTGCAAGTAATGATGCCATATTTAGCGCCTGGTGCAAACATCGCCGACACAAAACGACATGACGGCTCCTTGCATGAGATACATCGCACAACGCCCCCACATGTGGCCCAAAGCTGCCTCAACCAGGGCGAACTTCCTGGTGATACTATGTAATAAACCGTGTCAGTATCTTCATTCCACCCAAGTATTTTGGTGACTGTACCATTCCCTGGACTCAAATCTTCAGTGGTTAACGTTTGGAAGTCAATTCTTGAAGCGTGAGGGAATCGTTCCTCCCCGTTATACAAAGGTTGTATCTCGACCATTTTTGTTCCAGTTTTATCAAAGAATGGAGGCTCTTCGATCTCAATCCATCCATTAGGCTCGGTTTGTTCCTTTATGATGCTGCATTTGTCTTTCTTTAAGTCGCAATTGACCAAGATGCTGACATTCTGTCGTCTATTGAGCCACAAAACGACGAGGTTCTGGTCGGATGCCCAATTCACCTTTCCTAAGATATGGTCGAGACCAACCACGTCGACAGAGGCCGGAATGGTCCAAGGCTCAACGTTGGGATCTGCTACTTTAAATACTTGTAGTCCTACCTTTGGATTGTTGCGACCTACCTGACAGAAACACGTTAGTATAGAAGTACACGAATATATAAGGACCAATAATTAAAAAGGTAGTTGACTAATGATTTTTATGTACCTAGATACTATATCGTGGTAAACATACGTACTCGTAATATAAAGAATCTTATTATATACCTCTGGCGGAAAGTGGGTGTGTGGATATTACCTATATACCTCTGCCTACCCCTTCGGGGACCCTTGTGGGAAGGCGTGAGGATATATATTATTATATGAGAGATATATAAGAGCAAAATTGTTTGTTGGAGTTCTAGTAAGTAGTACCAACCTTGGGGTATTTGAATTGAATCAATTCAGGATATTGGTTCTCCACGTCCAATGGACTTCCGTATAAGGGGTAAACGACCGACTCAACGTCGGTATCGTTAAATGAAGCCACGGCTAAATACGTGCCGCCTGGTGAGAACCACAAAGCTTCTGCCGCATTGAAGATCTCCTCTAAAACACGAATAAGCCGTTACATTTTAAAATACCTTGGGATAATCTAACAAAAATTAAATAAAAAAATATATATTTAAGGGCTGCTCCCATATTACAGACACGATTTTGCCGTTTTATAGTAAATGCTACGGAACCCTTCGTGCGCGAATACGACTCGCACTTGGCAGATTTTTATATAATAAAATAGCACCTAGGTGCAACAACCTCAACACGAACCGAGTAAACATAAGCACAGCACAGCAAGTATAACACTCACCCTCATAAATCCAGTCTGCGACACCAAAGTAGACCTCCCCGGGGACTCCGGATGTTGTGAGAGCCCTTTCCTCGGGCTTGGCCACGTCTGGGACATAGTAAACGTTGTTATCCTTTACGTACGCCAGAGAATGACCGTCACTCCATATCACTGTCTGAAGAAAGCCCGTCCCTATCGGCCTGATGGAACTGGAATAAAAACACATCGAGCTGTCAATAATACTTATTTCACTATAAATTCGGCAAACAAGCCGCAAGTTCAGCCCGATCGAGTACTATCAATGCCCAGTTTGACTGAAACCTTTGTGTTGATGGCGTGCTGTTATTTTCTTAATATTTTTATAATGAAACGTTGCAATTTGTATAAATTAATATTGGTGATTGATAAGAGTGGTTCGAGCAGTTGCCTGCGACGCAAAGGTCGCAAGTTCGCATCCCGACTGTACCAATGAGTTTTTCTGAACTTAAGTACAGTGATTAGTCACACCACGAGCTTTATGGTAAAGGAAAACATCGAGAGGAAACCTGCATACGTCTGAGAAGAAAAGGCGTATGTATAGTCGTGCTTGAGTAACGGTCATGGACTCGCTATCTGTCACGTTGGCACCTAATATACCTCTGGCGGAAAGTGGGTGTGGGGTATTACCTGTACACCTCTGCCTACCCCTTCGGGGACCCTTTTGGGAAGGCGTGAGGATATATATTATTATTATTATATAATATTTGAATGGTGTAGTTATTTATAAATTAAAGTGCTAAGCTTTAATTTATAAATAACTACATAAGTAAGTACATATTGTTATTGGAGCGACCTCATAAAAATACAATGCTGAAAGACATGGAGAACTAAGTATTCAAGGACTACTTATATACCTACATAGCATAATTGTGACACTTAGTAAGCAAATAAATTATCTTATCTTAACTTTATTCTAAGAGCTCCTTCTTCAGTCCACTTCTTTTTGATTCCTGAAAACCTCACCCAGTGCAGAAATACAACACTACGTATATCATACACTACTTAGACAAGTTATATTAGAGTAATAATAAAATAAGTAATATAAGATAGTAATAATAATACCTGGGACGATTCCACACAAATTGACCTAGTCCCAAATTGAGCAAAGCTTGTGTTATGGTAACTAGACAACGATATATTTAATTATATAGATAGATATATACATAAATAGATTGGACATCCATGACTAAGATATATATATACATATAGACAATATAATAATAATAATAATTATGGTAATTTTTATTCAAGAATGCATTAAGGATGCTGTATAATTCTTGCTTATTATGAAATGAGACTACCTAATTTTAATACATATTAGTTCATGATTATGTGTTAGATCGATCAGTATACATTTCTTCAAGGTCATTATATTAATTAACCTATTCAAATAGCCTTGGAATGTGGATTGTGGGATTTAACGAATACCCTTTCGCAATAAGCGTGGGAAAAGAGCTTTGTATCAATGACGAGGAAATCAATGAGAGAAATGCACTTCATATATTATATAGCTATATCTATTTTAAAAGATATGAAACTTCGGGCCATGGGTTTTACTAAAGGTCACATAAATAAGCGACATTAAATTACTATATGTAATGGACATTTCATCTATACATATAATAAAAATGTTACGGATCGCTGTCTGTAGATACATGGAAGATATATGAGAAAAAATGTGATAGGGACCTTTTTCAACGCAAATAGCATCCAAAACACAGATTGTTAGATTTTTTGTCTGGTTATCTGTTTGTCTGTGCGTTTGTGCACGCTAATCTCAGAAACGGCTTATCCGATTTAGATGTGTTTTTTCAATAATATAATGTGGTAAGCTTTTCGTAACATGTACAAAGTAAATCAAAATGTAAATCCAAAAAATGCTGCCCAAAGTCACTTTTCCACGCGGACAAAGTCGCGGGCACAGCTAGTAAGACATAAGAACGCAAATACGCCACATTACATGATATTATATACATATAATACAATTATACCAAGTAAATACCTAATGTATACTCAAATAATTTTAAGCAATAAAATCACAGCATGTTGGGTTCAATTACATTGAGTAACTATGTAACTTTATCCTCAAATAATTGTATTTGTTTGTAAACCGTTGCAGCGTATATAAATAGAATATATATGTATGTCTTACGTGACAGATGGCGAGTCCATTATAAAACATGATAATGACGAGATCACAAGCTCTACTCACCCGTTCTCAGTGTCAAGGACAGCATACTCGGCGATACTGGAGTACCTGTACACCTGGAGGCAGACAAAGGCGGTTAATGTGAGGCAGGCAAGAAATTACCTTCAATCAATTTACCGACATAAGCCTTATCCATCATACTTTGACACATTATACCTGTCCCTACAGGATGTAGATTCGATGTAGATCATGATGGAAGACTTTTGAAGCATCATGTATACACATGGTATTAAAATTTGTGTTTTGAAATGCCTGAAGCTTAATTGATGCCTAAACTGTGCAAGGTCATTTTTGGTTTTCAAAACGTTCGCAATTTAAAATATTTTTTGCGAAGACAATTTCGTTTAGGAAAATTACAATACATCTTTGAATGTTTATATAATAATGCATTCGTGTATAATACCCATAGGATACCACTATAAATTGTTAGTATAACAGTAATATATGCAACTTATAAATGTAAGAAAATGTGAAGGGGGAAATAGGGTGGGAAAGAAAATTTTATGTTATATTTATCTACGTTTAAGTCTCTAAATGAATCCCATGATGTTGTTCTGGAAGATAAAATTTTATGTTGATCTCGTGACTAATTATGCGCTCGGAAATAAAGGAGCAACTCTCGTATTTTCAAGACGTTTTAGGCTTATCACGAAGCCGGCTAGCAGCAACATGGCATTAAAAACACTGCATTGTAACGACTTATCTCGCACTTAATACCGCCTCAAATAAATCCTCGTGAAAACAACAAAATAAACGAAACTAGCTGCGCCCGCGGTATTACGTGCAGTTTATCTAATCTATAAAAATTAATATAATTGGAGTGTCTGTTTGTAATATAAAAAAATACGGTTTTTACTATATGCACATGGATATACACGGTACATATACCAAAATATTTTTTTTTTACAATTTTGATCTGTCTGTCGGTCTGTTTGTTCCGGGTAATCTCTGAAAGGGCTGGACCGATTTTAACGGGACTTTCACTGGCAGATAGCTGATGTTAAAATAATAACTTAGATTACATAGATAATAACTTATTTTGGAAACTGAACAATACTTTTTTATACTTTATTACAAAAAAAAATATTGTTCAGCGCGATTCTGTTACGAAAATCTGTTACGCAGCTACGCGCCAATGGCTAAGCTGATTTTGATGAATTGAGAAACGAAAGTAGCTTTTTACTTCCATGGATGAAAAAGCTGGCAAAACTCCATTGCGGAGATAGTTTATTATATAAGAATAGTAATTTCCTATGGCTTTGCTCGGTTTAATATAGTAGATTTAAAAAAAATACTACAATATGAACAGATCGATATCTGTTCATATTCATCAGCATCAGTACTGCGTCCTGAGTATTTTTTTTCTTATCTTGACAAATAGCCATTAACAAAAATTCTATTCATAATTATTGCAAGAGCATTAAATAAGCCCTCATTTGACTTGAGAATTGTCCAGTTTTGTGTTACCCAACCGAAGACGCAACCGTACGACGATAATATCATTGACGACGTCATAAGAATTGCTCAGCATTGTTACTTTGTGTCGCTATCAAAAACTATATAGCGCCTTGTATTCAGGCACGTACGCCCCCCGGAGTAGCGCAATTTAACGCACAATAATTCACATCTTGTGAATTTCTCTCCTCCTAGTTTGCATACTTGGTCGGCGATGCAGATCGTTCTATTGAGAGCAGCACTTGTTAGTTCTAATAGACTTCTTTGACGTTGTTTTATTACGTGAACATTAATCGTTGCACACAATACAATTATTTGATATATTTTTTATACTACAATGATGACAAACAAGTTTATCGTAAACTAAAGTTGCTATAAATACCTAAAGTAAAACTCACTGCCGACTTTATGACGAAAGTAGATGCTGTACTAGCAGGAAATGTATAAAAAAAATTATAAGTTACTTTTAACGCCTTTGGGACTATCTTTTGTCGGAGTTTATAAATAAACATCATTCTCAAACGTATGCAGGTATCCAAGTTATTTTAACCGGAACGTTCGTGGTAATAATTTCAAAAACTCGCTCAGATTTGAACCCGAAAATGATTCCTTTAATACCGCCACAGATTTCTCTTAGTAACGTATTCACGTTATGCCTTCTTAAACATTCGTTTAAGAAGGCATATCTCGCATATTTGAATAGCATGAAACGAGGAATTGCTAAGGAAAAGCCGGAACTTAGGTTATATTATGTAAATAGAGTAAACAACACACCTTTTGTTTGTTTTTTGATAACAATATATATTTCACGTCGACGGAGAACGATGAGACTGAGTAACTTCTCAATTTGTTCTGAAAAATAAATGTGAAGTTTATAATGGGCGACAAGACGGCTGGCGAGTATTTCGCTCAATGGCCTTGCCAAAAAAAAAAAATTATTTATTATTATTTGATATTCCATTGTCCTACTATGACGTGCTATAACCATAATTATTTACGCAACATATACATATATATATGAGGTATATAAATCTGTCCTTTGTAATTTGTAATTTGTAATAATACAACCGAATTTCATGGTAAGTGATCCATACATTACATTACCTATAAATAGCGAGTTAACGCAAATAATTTTAATCCGATCATGCGATGTAATTTCTAATTATACTCGCTATGCCTTGCTGTTTCACCCCCGTAATTTTTCATAATTTAATCAGATTGTCCTGTCAGATGTCTTGTACTTTTGAGATGAGTACCATTTACGTTATTTTCATGCTTCCTCTGACATGCCCAGGGTTCACTGAGTATTCCTGCTCAGATTTTTCTGATCCCAATTTCAATGTCTTTTTCATAAAGTATGAAAAAGACATTGTTCACAGTACATTGTACACAGACACTTCTCGTGTGAACATGTTTCCAAGATATAGAAATTAATTCACAGATATTGCCACACTCAGTCACTTGTTCATATCTTAATTCACAATTATTATATTTATAAAAATACTCACCAGGTCGGCATTACTCAAAATTGTTTGATAAGAATCGTTAGCCGCATTGTATTTCCTTATTCCGACGCCCGGTTCTCTATATATGTATTCGGTCTCTGAAACGTGAAATATGAATTACTAGCGGCCCGTCCCGGCTTCGCACAGGTGGTTTTTTAAGCATTTTGGCATAAATTTTTTTTTTCTTGTAATTAAAATAGCCTATATTAATCATTGATAGTGTAGAATGTAGGTCCAGTACTTTTTGAGCTAATTCCTTACAAACATACTAACATATAAATCTTTCCTCTTTATAATATTTTATATGAATTATAGCAAGCAAGTATATTCGGAAATTAAAAACTAGTTCTAGTAAGTCTCTTAGCCTAATGTGAATAAACGTGGGCTGCAGCCTACTATAAAGTAACATCTTATATAGGTAATGAATTACTTTAAGAGCCGTGGTGGCCGAGTGGTTCGAGCAGTTGCCTGCGACGCAAAGGTCGCAAGTTCGAATCCCGACTGTACCAATGAATTTTTTCTGAACTTAAGTACAGTGATTAGTCACACCACGAGCTTTACGGTGAAGGAAAACATCGAGAGGAAACCATACGTCTGAGAAGAAATTCAAAGGC
>JACCPG010000089.1:138234-159580 GCA_016069955.1 Drepana arcuata
TTTTTTTTTATTTTTTACTCAATCTTGCTAACTTTAAAACATAAAGTTTGACTAATTAGTAATTAATTTTTGTTTTTATCAATGAAGTGTCTTGGCTGCACCATTTGTGCGAAATCGAATTCGCTTAATTTGCCTACCTAAGTAACCTAAACCAGTACACCTTCAAGCATATGCCCTTTGTCTAAGCCTACTAATTCTTTACCCTCTCTTTTAACCTTCGATTTATTTATTTTTGCATTAAACCTTGCCCTTTTACAACCAGATAAAACAGTTAGGCTAGGCATTAAAGAACAGCACCTAATTGTCAGATCAAGTCATTCCATCCGGTGATATTTGAAATGTATTTAGCCATTAGCGTCGACGATCAAATCGCCACCCCTTTGTCGTTAACATGAGGCAAAATAAGAGACAGGTTTCACCATTGAAGGAACTGCTTCACCAACTTACTGATGCAAGTCAATAAATTTTGAGATGTTCAAATCAAAGCCCCGATATACATCGTTATTTACACCTTGTAGGACAGTAGTAAGTATATGTATATATTCACGCCTTCCCATAAGGGGGAACCTTGTGGGAAGGCGTAGTGGTAGGCAGAATACCTTCATTCCACCAGATGTATTTTAGGTGCCAACGTGATAGATGGCGAGTCAATCGCATTACACAAGCATGACTACGCCTTTGAATTTCCTTCACCGTAAAGCTCGTAGTGTGACTGTACTTAAGTCACTTAATCCCTGTACTTAAGTTCAGAAAAACTCTGTGGTATAGTCGGGATTCGAACATGTAATCTTTGTATTGCATTGCAGGCTCGAAGCACTCGGCAGTAAGTATATTCTTTCAAGTCAATTACATATTTTAATGTCAATTTTATTTTCCTGCAAATAATGTGAATACCATATATAAAAATATACAACCGGCAGGAAAACTGCATAACGTTTTGTTACTTAGTTAGTTCCATGTTAAAATTAATTCTCGTGAAGTTAACTTTAAGATACTAGTGCAGCTAGCTACGTGTAAAAGTGAATAGGTACCAACTTTATTATAACACCTAGTTATACAAACCTACAGAAGTAACAATAGATTTTATTGTTGTTTAAATAAAACATATACATAGTACAATACCTTATTGTTGTATTATCTTATTGTTTTAGCAAGCTTATGAAAATAAAAGTTTATTTTATACTATGAATTATACATATATGGTTTCACTTTCACAAGCAATAATAAACCTAGACCATAATAATATATTTACTAGAGTGGCAAAGCCCTCTTTACTACGTGTTATATGTTTTTTCAATCAGGGCACTGTACTTACCATCTTAGGAGACTAAACTGCGCAATGTCCCCGAGCAATGATGAGTTCCTCAATGAATTTAAGTGGTCCAATCACTCCGTGGGTATGACACTCGCGCCACTCACGCGCACGTTCTCACTTGGAGGCGCACGGTCACCGACTGCGATGACCATCGGGCCCAACTCAACCACACACCTCCAAAACTAACGCGCCTTAAAAAACTCGTTTAATAACACCACTAGGATACGAGTTGGAAGACCTAAACGGTGAACTGGAATTAGGACAACGAACCAGGTGGAGGGGTTCAAAATATATAAACGAAAGAAATAGATATCGGCCTCGTTTTTTAACATATATACCTATCCGTACCTGGGAATTACTAGGCATATAAAATAATTAAAGGCTAGAATTAAATTACCATTTAATTCTAGCTATGTTCTTCCGCAACTTAAGGTAACACTTGTTATAATGTTTGTCATTGAAAGTACTGGTGTAAATAAAAAAAAAATTACCTTTCTATAAATGTTTATTTTACAAGAGATACAAATTATCTGGAATGCTAAATAGCGATACAAAAGCTACTTAGAAAGCAAGATAAAATAAAATTACCAAGATTTTTTTACGCCCTCTCTAAATGGTCTTGTTTATAGTTGTCGGTGGCATGAAAGTAGATAAGTACTAGAGATATCGGACTGGGCCTTATCATGACGTCGATTGTCATCATTATGCAATAGCATTGAAGGGACAAATATATTTATATTTATAAATCTCTTTCGCACCCTTGAATAATCATTGCAATAAGAAAGCTGAACCTAATTAATGCCAAAATATGCTAAAACTATACCCTTACGTTTCTCTAGCACATGCATAAATTGTACATAGTTTTTATTTGTGTTTGCGAATGCATCAAGTAAATAAACGGCTATATTTATAATGATTTACAAATAAAATTCTTTGTAAATAAACTTGACCAACTGTCGGCTAATGACTTCACTGTTAATATTATAATATTGTGCACAACTGTTATAAAGTGCCGTTAGCGCACTAATTATATAGACATATCTATATTAGCTATTGGAATTTCCTCAATTACGTTACGAAAACCACAAATAGGTACTGTCACAATGTTATTTCGTCTCAAAACTGTTAAGAATAAAACGGAAGAAAATACCAGCTGATCGTGACGTTTGTTGTCCTCGTTCTATAAATTAATTGAATCTGGATATGCTTCTTCATCATTTCGTTATTAAATATTCAAACGATCGATATTATCATGCATTATTAAAGATCCGGGTATCTTAACAAAATTGCATAATCTGTGATTTGGATGTGGTATAAAGTAGTTTAGTGACATAACTCAACTACGTCACATTCGAGTTATGTGAGCTGTCTCGAGATCCATTCCCGTGATCACGTCGTCTGCCGCGGTAGTGGCTCTGCCTTTAGTGCTGATAATCGCGGGTTCATTAATAAGTAGGTATATGCACTTATCAGTATTTTTTTTCTATTCTTTTTCTTGTCTTCGAATGCACATTCTAGCTATTTGAGATTGTATTAGTATTCGAAGAGTTTCAAGACTTCAAGTGGAATACTCAATTAGATGATGCAGACATAAAACGTAACCCAAAATGATTAGCAAATGAGAAAAAAGCAATGTCCCAAACGTTTAAGCGTGGTCATAATCTTGCATCTTATTTTATATTATACCGTTTCAATTATATATTTACAATAATAATTTTAAGACACAAATTTTGGTACAAATCGTACTTAAGAGTACATCAGTTCGTAAAGAAAATATCATCTTCATTAAAAAACAAATCGATTTCTGCGAGTAATTATCAGACAAATGTAACTGAGCAGGGCCAATAAATACCCGAAGTATTTATTTGCATTGCGCTTAGCAGGCCTCGTCATTTTGTTATAAGGAAAACATATTTTTGTTTTACAGTTACAAGTCAGTCGAGTTACTTTAAAGCTTTAGTAAGACTGTCCCAATTGGTACGTACGTAAATCATGAAGCCATATCCCTCACAAGTTAAGCAGTAGAGAGATGAGTATACACAGAATGACCTATTGACATTCCCATCCTTGATGGTTCGATCAATTTCTCATGTTAGGTAGAAACATGGACTTTCTCTACTTATTCTACCAGACACATTCACATTGTATCTGTTTTGTCACCTTTCGTCATCGTCTTTCGTCACCATCCTTTCAACCACGATCTTATTCAAGCCACTTGCTTTGCAAGTCTGTTTCTTGTCAACGATATCTAAAATTGTTAAACGTTGAAATTATTCTTTTATTTAAAAAATAATGAAGCCAATGTATGAAGTGCCTACTTTTGGATCTCAATAGAAACAAAAAACTCCACTAAAACTAATTTTGTATTCCAACATTAGTATTGTACAACTACTACGAGTATCTTAGCTAAGACTCGTGTGATCTTGTCGCGCTATTTCACAATGACGAGTTCAATTGTGAGCCGAGGATCTTGCATTAATCTTTGATCTTGCTCCTCTACATGCAAGCAGGCTTAAGACCATTTGGCGCGATGAAATTCAGATTGGGTATTTAATTATAATTAATTTATTGAAGAAATGAATAAAAATAAATGATAAAACAAAACCTAATTCAAATGAATAAGACTGGACACCTGCTGGAAGGGGCAAAAATATGTTTTCTTCAAGTTTCTTAAGTGAGAGTGTGAGACAAAGTTTTGTTAATTTTCGTTTTTTAATACCTTCGGAGGTACTCAGCATCATGCAGAGTCCATCGCGATGTAGGCAGAGTGTAGAGCGCCAGTTCATTTCATACTTACAGAACTCTTTCGTTTAATCACATTCAGCTGTCTCATCATACATACAAGCTGGTTTCGAGTACTCATTAATTTTTTTTTACATTCTCTAACCATAGTGCGCATATGGACAGACTCAGTCAGATTCATTTACACCTCAATATTGTTCACTATCATGTCTGTTGCAAAATTCGTGATGAAAAGAAGCCTCTTATTGAAACCTGAATGACACCTATTTTACATTCCGAAGCTCTCGCGAGATGCAGCTATGCAACGGGTTTAAGGTATTACGTGCAGTGTTACAGCGAATATTCGAAATCGTGCAAATATTATGTACGTATGATACCAAATTTGCTATGCTCTAAATGGCGTCAAAAGCGTACGTAGCCTTGTCTTTTGTACAAGTACAAAGCTATTGCTCAAGTCGCTTACAGTCTGACGTTTTATAATAGCTGTCTTTGAATATAGAACCTTTATTTTTGAAGACGCCTTCAAAAACGCAGAACCTAGATGAATGCACTTAACAAAAAGGCTTTGAGACGTTAGATTTTTACGTAATAAAACTAGATATTACGGTAGCTATCGTGAATTTGTTTGAGTAGGAATCATGATCACAGGTTTGAACCCCGACGTCGCTTTGTACTAATATGCTTAGTTCAAATGCATGTCACAATTGCAATATGTTTCTATTAGTTCAAGCAACTAAAGCGTGTCATTAACGACTTATTTAACACATAATGGATGACATGCTTCCCATTCCACGCATCAGGTAAGTAAATTGATTCCAATAAATAACTGTATAAAACGGACAAGTACATATCGACCAGATAAAGTAGGGATCCCTAGGGGCTACGTATTTTTTTGTTCTCTGTTCTTTGTTCGCCTTAGGGATAACGAGATCTTCAAAGAACTACAGTACCACGCTTACACACCAGACTATATTTTTATAGTTTGATTCGATAAAGCACGAGAGAAGCTATCACTTCAGATTCATCAAATGAAAGACTGTGGTATTTGTAGTGTACAATACTATGAACATAATAGGCATTATGGTCGAGGAAAGTTGCAACCGTATAAGTAGAAGAAGACATATAAGTATGCAGTCATTCTTGAGAAACGTCGACGGCCATCTGTCACGTTGGTACCCAAATATATTCCCGGCCAAAAGATAGTTACTACTTTGGGCATCCTTGTGGGAAGGTGTGAAGATATATATGTGTTATTCCTATTAAAGGCCGTGGAGGCCGAGTGGTTCGAGTATTATTTGCCTGAAACACAAAGATTGCAAGATTTAATCCCGATTGTACCAATGAGTTATTCTGAACGTAAGTACAGTGATTATTCACACCACGAGCTATACGGTGAAGCAAAACATCGAGAGGAAACTTGCATACGTTTGAAAAGAAATTCAAAGGCATATGTATAGTCGAGCTTTAGTTAATATACTCACCAACTGTCATTTTGGCTTATACACCTCTGCCTACCGTTACTTATGGGAAGACGTTCGCACTTCAGATAATACATAAATAATCTTTTATACCGACCATATTAGCATCCTTTCACTTTCCGCCTTCAGCCTCCGACCAGCGCACATCACGAGCAACCTAGAATATTATTATTAAATACCTACACAAAACAATCCACAAATCGTGGACTGTTTTCCGATAAAAATAACATGTTGAATATGTATAACCGACCAACGTTTTTATTCAAACGTTTCGCTACAAATACGTTCACATATAGCTCGGAGTTCGTCAATAAGGGTATGACAACATATTGCAGGGTCTGCAATGAGCGTGATGCCTTTGGTGTTGCAAGCGTCCATCGCCTAGTAACTATAAGCATAGTAAACGCTTACTGTTAACTTTTCAGACGAAGTGAAGTGTGTAGCGAGACAAACTATATTTTGTGCTGGAAACCTTTTATTTTACCAGCTTACATTAAGTCTTTTTCCAACTTACGTCTTACTGACGTCCTTTTTTCTAACTGACAGTTTTTTTACTTGTTTGCCACCGTCAAAGGTTAAAAACTAAACTTTGGCAGTGGCAAAAAAGTATAAACTACTTCGTCGTGTCGCCATCACTTACCATTAAGTAAGTCCTTACTACAGAATAACCAGAAGATGACAAACAATATCGTACCGTACTTCCTTATGTTCAGAAATATATATTTAATATACATGGCCTGGGTTCGAAGTTACTATCTTGATTTCGCAAACTACTCAAACCACTCGACCACAACGTAAACCAACCAAAACGTGACCTTTACCAATTTTCTTTTTTTTTAGTCTCGTAACATGACGTAGGTTGACTAAACTGGTTTTTTGGGGAATCATAATAATTTACATAAGAATCGATTAGGAATTCCTACCCATGAGCCTTTCGCCTAGAATTTTAATTAAAGAACGGTGTTGATGGACTGTTAAATCAATTAGGTTATTGATTTCACTCCCAGAACACACTATTGATCTTACTTCCGGAATTTAGTGTTTAGGTCAAAACGACCTGATTAGTGATTTTGTGGCGTTGTTGAACTGTCTGCAATTAATTAAGCAATTATACGTTATGTAACGCGGACTAATATTATGACCTTACTTATACGAACACGGCTACTGGCTTCCAATCAATGTAAATTTAAATAATAAAAAATGTCCTTAAGAAATAATTTTCGATCAGATATCAAAATCCGAAACAACAATTTTTTATCATAGCCAACTAATCACCACTTGAGATTTTGAAAAAGGAAAGACTTCTAGCCCCAGGACAATTCGACATTCGAATATTTCCGACCCAGACTGAGGAAATGCATAAATAATATTGGAATGAGAATAGGTACAGATAACCAGAGAAAATGCTATGTTTATCCTCCTCTTTAAGGTGATAATAAAGAACTATTCGCATGCAACGCATGTTACTAATTGAAATACCAGTGGGCGTCGGTCTGTCCGGTTATGGTTCCGCATTCGTAGGCCAATCTTCCGCAATCATTACTATAATGCACGTTTGTTTATCACACGGCCCCAATGTGAGTGTACGCGTAATACATGCCTTGTAGAGGAATTGCATTCAAACGAATGATAACATAGACAAAAAAATTTAGGTCTCGCGCCATCTAATCGAGACATCTCGTGACAGGCGGGCTGGTACATATCCCGCTCAGAGAATCAGCATTGCTATCCAGCTTGGCAATGCTGCTAGTCTTCTTGGCACGTTGCCTCGGGATACCGATTTGGGTCAAATATTTTATCTGTAAGTAGTTAGTTTCAGCTGTTCTTTGTAAATTTGTTAATTAATAAATTCTTAATAAATTGTTAATTGTTATTGTAAATCAATAAAGTAGTACAATAGGAAAAAAAAGACAAAGAATAAAATCAAAGCCATCTTTAAAAACATGTTTTATTAAATAAATAGTTATAAAAAAACATTATAAACTTTTACACAAACGACGATAATTCGTTGACAGATACATATTTTCTTTCGTCCATTTGTGAACTAGTTAATCCACACTAGCCGTTTTAAATGACGTGAAAGTAAAAGTCCCGCGAGCAAAAAGCGGGCGTCCTCGAACGCCGTAGCGCCGTCCGTAAGAACATGTGAAGTAGATTAGAGCTTCAGACAACGGTTCCAGAAGTGATCCATAGCGTTGTAACGATGCATGTTGACGCCTACAAGACTGTGGGCTTCATCGGGGTATGACTGTAACAAAAAATATCATCATCTCTAACTTATGGCAAGTGTGTTACAAGCAGTATGTTAGCTTAACGTGACGTTATACAACCGATACGCAGTAAAAAATAATTGGGACCCTATTTTTGTGAAATATTTAACAGTATTATATGATAATATATCCTCACACCTTCCCACAAGGGTCCCCGAAGGGGTAGGCAGAGGTGCATAGGTAATACGCCACACACCCACTTTCCGCCAGAGGTATATTAGGTGCCAACGTGACAGATGGCGAGTCCATCGCCGTTACTCAAGCACGACTATACATACGCCTTTTGAATTTCTTCTCAAATGTATGCAGGTTTCCTCACGATGTTTTCCTTCACCGTAAAGCTCGTGGTGTGACTAATCACTGTACATAAGTTTAGTAACTCATTGGTACAGTCGGGATTCGAACTTGCGACCTTTGCGTCGCAGGCAACTGCTCGAACCACTCGGCCACCACGGCTCTTCAACAGTATTATGAGACAATAAAAACATTAATCGATTAGTTACTTAGAACTGAACGAGTCGGAGATTAGAAAAGTAATACCTAATTGGAAGGTGATGCGTAGAAACAGTGATTATACTGAACCTACTAAAGTAAGTATGGTGATAGCCAGGTATGCAACGAAATTTAGTGCCGATAATTACGATTTGGTATGTTGTTAAGCATCTGTTAAATATAAAAGGTTTTTTTCATCGCCTGTCAAAGAGAACTCCCAAGTTGTTCCAGCAAGAAGGTTAGTCAAATTGATTTTAATTACATGGGCCGTGATATAGGAGTGATATAGCGTACTATTGTCATCTTGATTTAAGAGTGCGAAAGGGATAGATTCATAGATGTTATAATCTTGAACATTCTTGAATATTGATTGCAATAGCAAGTCTCGTAAGGTATGTAACCCCAGTTTAACTTAACGATAAAACGATGCATTTTTGGTTAAACGATAGTTAACTATGCCGGGTTTTTCACGACACATAACAGTTAATTAATTATGCGTCGTGAAAACACCCGGCCCTTAATAAGTTTTTGTTTCTTGAGACTTTACTCCAGATAGTTCCACAACTCATCTTCATTTTCGATAATTGCTAATTTAATCGTAAGGCTAAATGTTAATACTAATGCATATTCATGTATATAATATAAACTTGTGTTTATCGACCCAAATGTTGACCTAGACACTGTTTGTAAAGTGTAATCCTGCCGATAGGGATGAACAGAAATGGATGGATCTCTGTTCAGAATATTCACATATCACAGTCGTATACGATACGTACATACATAACGCTGTAGACAGAGAGGGCGCCAGTTCCCACAAGATATAGATCTATTTTCTTACATCTACATTCAGCTCTGTTAAACCCATTTTATATCATGACTAGCTGTGCCCGCGACTTCGTCGGCGTGGGCGGCTTTTTTAACTTTCTTAAAAATGTTTTTTTTTCAATAAAAAGTATCCTAGGTTACTTCTAATACCTCCAAGAATATGTGTACAAAGTTTTATAGTGATCTATTAAGTAGTTTTTACGTGAAAGCGTAACAAACAAACTTACATTCACATTTATAATATTAGTAAGATATAGCGGTATTATCGCATCAGTAATTCCTGAGATTAGAACTCTCTCTCTTAATATTTCTGTTAGTTATTTCTCAACTCTACGATCCAACCGTATATAAGTTACTAGATAAGACAGAGGTATTCTGCACACCATGTCTAAAGCTTCTGCTTACCATTTGGTCAAAAGATATATTAAGTTCTTGCAGCGCTCTCATGAGTTTGGCAGCGTTCTGGAAGTGCACGTTGTCGTCAGCGTTGCCGTGCATGAGCAAGAAGTCTTTGCCGCGGAGTTTCTCGGCCAGAAGTGTGACGTCACCAGTCTCGTAGCCCACCAGGTTGTCCTCCTCGGTCGGCAGGCCCATATACCGTTCCGTGTACATCGTGTCTGCACATAACTATTACATTAATTCATGGTCTGCGCACGCGGCGTTTACGTGACGCCTGTTTAGTGTAACTCAGCCTATAGGGAGGATTGAATAGGAGGAATTAAGAGGGTTTTAATCGATAGTTCACCTACTATGTTCATTAATGTAGGTTTGTTCATAGCTGCAGTGACATCACCATTTTCTCTTTACTACCTGGCTAACAAGAGCTTCAGTTTCATTTATCATCCCAAAAATAATGAAAACCAAAATACATTATAATAATGTATTCTACCTTCCTAAGTTTGCCACCAACTTTTTGCTTTTGTGGAGGGTTATTTGTTGATATTTACTGGCAGCACAAAATTCTTTACAATACTGCTTTTGTTCTAATATTTCTTAGTTCCTATATATATATATATATATATATATATATATATATATATATCGGTTAAATGTTTCTCCTAATAGTAGGTAACAAATGTATTTTTGCCATGCCACATATATGAACACTAGCGGTCCGTCCCGGCTTCGCACGGGTGGACATATGATTTTTTTTATAAAAGAAAATACATATAGCCTATGTCACTCAGGGTGAATGTAGCTTTCCAATGGTGAAATAAATTGACAACATTTTGAATTTTCATCAGTGCTTTATGATATTTCTAATTACACACTGATAAAGAATTGTTGATTAAAATTCCAATGAAGTGATATTGATAATGACTAAAGCAATCGAGTAAATTAATTGGAGTTAATATTAACATTTACACGCGTGACGAGGCCGATAGTGCACACAAATATTATCATATCTACCATATATTTTAGTTAATATTGAGCGCATTACGTAAACCATTGGAAGAGAAAGCGGTTTGAAAAGTACCAGCTATAATTCGAAGTAAATTTTAAAGATGACATACAGTCATCTTTTCATATGCAAATCTAGTTTGTTGGAACCTCGTACGAAACGAACTTTCTATCCCATACACACCCACAATCGTTTCCATTGCCAATTGACATTGGATTGCAAAAAAAAACCAGAACAATTGTCCGAAAAAATCGTTTATATGTAAACAATTTCACCAGTAATATTGCAAAGGCGAAAATTTGTGAGCATTGTTTGTTACCTAATCACGTCAGAACAGCTGAACGGAATTGAATGAATTTTGACACAGAGATAGATTATTAGCTGGGCCAACAGTTTTATTCCTGAAAATTGTCTGTAATTGACAGAAAATGTCCAAATCAATGAAAAAATAACTGCTCTATTACGAAAATAAATCTAGATATTATAAGGTGAAACCGCTGCGAACAGCTAGTATATTATATTTACTTATATGACTCCTGAGTCAGGACCTTGGCTTAAGACATTTTTCTTAGTTAGAGAGATGAGACAACCCTCGCCTGACCCCACAGGAGGTGCCGTTAGCTGTGTTGCTTAGCACTAAAGAAGGACCGGGCTTGACATTTGTC
This sequence comes from Drepana arcuata, assembly GCA_016069955.1. NCBI lineage: Eukaryota > Metazoa > Arthropoda > Insecta > Lepidoptera > Drepanidae > Drepana > Drepana arcuata. Next base: position 149,424 of record JACCPG010000089.1, read on the forward strand.
TAACCTGCAAGGAGCCTTGTTTACAAAAGATACATAATCTAGCGTATACAAGGAATAATTCCATGTCTGAGGTATGTTTTTTTTATCTACTTCCGTATTCTAACGCAAAATTATAGTGTTCGAATATATTGTAGCTCAAACTGGTACTTTTAATGATCAGATGCTAGTTTTCCTCATAAGTGCAACAATTAAGGGACACAAATGGATTCTTTGTAACAATCCAATGAAGGTAGTCCCATTTGTCTTAGACTGGTCTAATCTTATTTGTAAGCAAATAAGCAAATATATTTACAGCCTAAAATGTGGTATGGTCAAACCAGTTAACAAGTTTGCTTGAGTAATTTCAAAGTTTTTACCGGACTTGAAAATAGGTAGATTGCGCAATAGTGCGCAGTGAATTTTCCTGCAATTGGAGTTGCCCGACTGGGGCAGTACGTCCACCATACAGAAGATCGTATCCAAATAGCACTGCTTACGGAAAGTGCTGTGTTCCTTAAGCGAGTTGTAGATGAACGACAATGATCTGATATTTATTACGCCAATAGCTATTAGTGTAAGCGCTTACAATCAGGCCGTTGCTTGATTGCCATTTGTAGTATTCTTTTAATATTTAAGCCTAAACTTTATTCTCGAGCAAATTCAGCATAAAAATATTTAAATATAGTATATCATAAAGTATGAGCCGTGGTGGCCGAGTGGTTCGAGTAGTTGCCTGCAAGACAAAGATTGCAAGTACTAATCACGACTATACCAATGAGTTTTTCTGAACTTAAGTACAGGGATCAGTCACACTACGAGCTTTACGGTGAAGGAAAACATCGAAAAGAAACTTGCATACAATTTAGAAGAAATTCAAAGACGTATGTATTTTCGTGCTTGGGTAACGGCGATGTACTCACCATCTGTCACGTTGGCACCTATAATGTATCTGTGGCGGAAAGTGGGAGTTGGGATACTATCGATACATCTGTGCCTCCCCTTGCGGGGACCGTTGTGGGAAGGCGTGAGGATATATACCTAATATATCGTTGACCTCAATATTTTAATAGGTATTGAGAACCCCATCGTCACTTCGGTATATGGCTATTAACTACTCGTTTATAAATTTGTATGTTAGTCAAAATTATATAGGTATTATATAAAAAGTTAGATACATATTTTATATGACTGTTAGGTCAGCTTTTCCTCAAATGAGTTAAATATGATAATGATATTCCTTCTAAGAATAGAAAGTACAATTCTACCTTGTCAATTTAGTGTTATTCCTGCAGTGAGAGTAAGTTCCCAGTACAGTAGAAAGTGTTAGTATCTAGACCAAGGTTAATTGAATACGGTCATCTCTAAACATTATCAGCGCATTGAGCCATGTAGCTGTGTAAAAAAGAGCCGTAATGGCCGAGTGCGAATTCGAATAGTCGTTTGCAAAGATTGTAATTTTTAATCCCGACTGTATAAATGAGTTTTTCTGAGCTTATGTACAATTATAAATCACACCACGAGCTTTATGGTGAAGGAAAATTTCGTGCATACGTTTAAGAAGATATTTAAAGGGCGTACTTAAGACAGCGACGGACCTGCCTTCTGCAACCGGCGGATGTAGGGATTGCTGTACTCTATCATATTCCTTTGGAAATCCTTATTCCCATAACTATTAGTCCTTATCTATACTTAGGTATACTTTATAGTTATTCAATATTATACATATTTTACTCTTGTACTCTTGTCATTCTTACATACTGTCTTTAATGTCTACTTCTACCTTGTAAATTTCTATTCATGAAAACTTGTAATTGGCCTTCATTTCAATTAATATGTTACTGTTAGTTTTCCTCTGATAATAAAATAAAATAAAATAAGGAGACAAAGCTAAAGCCATGTAGAACACTTACTGTAGTAGAGCCAAGAAGTGACCGGCGCACCAGAAACTCCGCACTGGAAGAGGTTTTCATCATCGTGGAGCAGAGTGAGCAGTGTGGCGTAGCCTCCGTAGCTGTGGCCCCAAATGCCGACCTTCTCGCGGTCTATGAACGGATACCTGTCCAGTACTTGTCTGAAATAAATAATGGCTTGACGAGTTCGAAAGGACAACAGTTCGTGACCGGTCATTCGCCGGACACTCGCGATCTTCAAATTCCCTGATGAATCATTACATACTGAGCTTTGATTTTAAACCTACTTTTATTAATTCGGCTATTGGATCTATATTGCTGCGTACAGATCTTGAGGATAAAGTTTTGTATTGGATGATTCACTCCTCAAAAAGGGTTGCGCATGGATCGTTATCGACTGTCTATCTCTGATTCTTTATATGTATGCATATGACTGAAGATACAAACTACCAGGAAATCTTGCACATCAGTGGCTCCGATATAGAAACCAAACTTAGCTATTTTTGGCGAATTAATCTATAGTTACGTATGGAGTTAGAGTAGAATTTGAATAATTATTCCAACTTTCGAATCGTAAAGAAAAATGGCCTAGTCGATCGTTTCCAATAAGTATGAAGGGTTATTATAATACATAGCATCTTCAAAACCACTGATTAAAATTGCCATTAAACTATGAATGACAATTGGTATACAAAAGACAATTAATATTATTATTATTATTATTATATTATATCCTCACGCCTTCCCACAAGGGTCCCCGAAGGGGTAGGCAGAGGTGTATAGGTAATACCCAACAACCACTTTCCGCCAGAGGTATATTAGGTGCCAACGTGACAGATGGCGAGTCCATCGCCGTTACTCAAGCACGACTATACATACGCCTTTGAATTTCTTCTCAGACGTATGCAGGTTTCCTCTCGATGTTTTCCTTCACCGTAAAGCTCGTGGTGTGACTAATCACTACTTAAGTTCAGAAAAACTCGTTGGTACAGTCGGGATTCGAACTTGCGACCTTTGCGTCGCAGGCAACTGCGACGAACCGAGGGTTATGCCAATTAAAATGCTGGATTGCCATCGAGGAAGCTGATAACTGTATCTATATACAAACCCTAACCACAAATAACTCATCTGTCCAATGTGGGTATTTTTATGAAAGTAAATAAACGTTCCATTGCCCTTTAAAAATTCAAATTATTCCTATAACTATATATATAGATACGTTACTTATTAAAGTAAACACTTCATATATCGCGCAAGGGGTTTCCGTAAGTATTATATCATCCACTTATTACCACAGTTTATTAGGGTGCCTGCCACCCAGATACGCCTATGCATACATAAGTCTTTTCCTTCATCGCAAGATTTATGATGAAGGAAAACATCGTGAAGAAGCCTACTAAGTTTGAGAAGAAATTGAAGACTCGTGCTTAAGAATTGGCGATATTTATATCTATATAAATATGTATATCTCTAGCCCTTTTGGAAAGCCGTGAGGATTTACACTTCTCATCAGAATAATGTATTATTCACACATTTTTCTGATAATCCTTACAAAACATAAACTTGCAAGGTGTTTCGATTTTTATGATGAGAACCATATATTAGGGACTCATAATGATATATGTATGTTTATATATATATATATACATACATATACTATAATCAAGTACATACAATGCATGTTTTTATGAAATTGAAAGTGATGTGTACAGTTTCCTTACATCACGACAACCCGTTCTGTAATTAAAATAACGTAACTGGTTTAATGCATTCGCGGTGCGATGACCGAGTCACTCGAAATCTGTAGGTATGTACTTCAATTAGGTATTTTAGATAACATTTGATTTCGTTTTTACTCAAGCCATTATAGTCCATTGAAAAGTTACATTTGGGGTTGCGTTTCTTAGAGGACGCAATTTTATTTTTTTGATGTGTAGGGGGGGTAACTGTAAAGCTAAAATCAAGTTTGTGGGGTCGCCACCCTTGTCCCACGGCCGCCATCTTGAAAATAGGGGTTGAAACGGTTTTTACGATATATCTCTTAAACTATTTATCTGATAAAAAAAATTTGTTAACGTTTTTTGTTGCTAATTAAATTCTCTATAACTTTGGTCCAGTAATTTTTTGTCGTAAAACTATAAATAAAAAAGTTATAAGTGAAAATGTTCAGAAATTCGAGAAAAAAATTTATATTTTTCGATATAACTTTTTTTTTTATCATTTTACGAAAAAAACAATATCAGACCATTTTTGTAGATCGTTTTTTAAGGAACAACTTTTATAAGCAACATTTTTTCATTAAGTCAATAGCTAAGGTTTTACAGCGCTCCGAAGTGAGTACTATTTTTCAGTACTCTTAACTATACATATTTTATACATGGGTACTAATAATGTGTCATCAGTTATTTATTTATTTTTTTTATTTTGTTATTATAATTCTTTTAATTAGTAATTTTGCAATGTTATTAATAATTAATTATTGACTCTTTTCCACTCCATTACAGAATTTTACAATTATTGATTTTTAAAATAATTTTAAATGTGACGGCCGTTACCGAGAATGCTGTCCAGGTAGAAAATACCCAAGCGACTATTAGGGAACAAAAGAACAGCTGCTATTATTATTATCATTATTTCTAACCTCTCTTACTGTACGAATAGCTGAGAATATTGTGTTGAAGTTGTCGTTCAACTTGCTGTTTCTTCATGCTTTTTCGGGATGTGACACAACTTCAGCTCCTTACAATATCGGTAAAATGAAATTTGTGAAACCCCTGGAAAAACATATAGAGTTTGCAAGTGGAACGGCTTTATTTCTCAACAAGAGAGTTGACCCTGCTTTGCTCACTGTAATTGGTGAACGTTTTTTTATCTCGTTATACGGTGGTAATAAAGATGATAATTCTCTTGACAGCCTAAGATACAAACAATTCGCCAAGGCTAAAATTATTTTAAAAATCAATAATTGTAAAATTCTGTAATGGAGTGGAAAAGAGTCAATAATTAATTATTAATAACATTGCAAAATTACTAATTAAAAGAATTATAATAACAAAATAAAAAAAATAAATAAATAACTGATGACACATTATTAGTACCCATGTATAAAATATGTATAGTTAAGATTACTGAAAAATAGTACTCACTTCGGAGCGCTGTAAAACCTTAGCTATTGACTTAATGAAAAAATGTTGCTTATAAAAGTTGTTCCTTAAAAAACGATCTACAAAAATGGTCTGATATTGTTTTTTCGTAAAATGGTAAAAAAAAAAGTTATATCGAAAAATATAAATTTTTTTCTCGAATTTCTGAACATTTTCACTTATAACTTTTTTATTTATAGTTTTACGACAAAAAATTACTGAACCAAAGTTATAGAGAATTTAATTAGCAACAAAAAACGTTAACAAATTTTTTTTATCAGATAAATAGTTTAAGAGATATATCGTAAAAACCGTTTCAACCCCTATTTTCAAGATGGCGGCCGTGGGACAAGGGTGGCGACCCCACAAACTTGATTTTAGCTTTACAGTTACCCCCCCTACACATCAAAAAAATAAAATTGCGTCCTCTAAGAAACGCAAGGTGAGGCCTAAAAAATGTAACATTTCAATGGACTATTAATTGCCCGTAGAGACTTCATCGTAACTACGTATCATGTAGGTATAACAATAATAATACAAAAAAGTTACGCAATCAAATCTACTAGTTAGGTAGTAGTGCGATTGCTACACCTTATTGAAAATTTAAAAGATACTCCGTTTTCGGATACTGCTAAAACTGTTGCGTTAGTCACTGAACTCCTCCTACATGCTTGGACAGATTTTCATGATTTGTCTGTGTGTTCAAGTAGTCGAGAATGGTTTAGATTCACAATTGGACCCGATAGGTAGCGCTGAGGTCGTGTTTCGGGAAATAAGCGAAGATGGGCGAGACGGCATATATATACCTATATATGTATATATAGAGCCGTGGTGGCCGATTGGTTCGAGCAGTTACCTGCGACGCAAAGGTCGCAAGTTTGAATCCCGACTGTACCAATGAGTTTTTCTGAACAGCTAAGTACAGTGATTAGTCACACCACGAGCTGAACGGTGAAGGAAAACATCGAAAGGAAACCTGCATACGTCTTAGAAGAAATTCAAAGACGTATGTATAGTCGTGCTGCAGTAACGGCGATGGACTCGCCATCTGTCACGTTGGCACCTAATATACCTCTGGCGGAAAGTGGGTTTGTGGTTATTACCTATACACCTCTGCCTACCCCTTCGGGGACCCTTGTGGGAAGGCGTGAGGATTGAGGATACCTTGGTTTGTGGGTTTTACCTATACACCTCTGCCTACCCCTTCGGGGACCCTTGTGGGAAGGCGTGAGGATTGAGGATACCTTTATTTATTTATAGTTATTATTACAAATTTGATTCCAACTTATATTCTTATGAGTATCATTATTAATAATCAAACTTTATAAAATGTTGACTTGTTTTTATAGTACTACTAGCTGTGTCCGTTAAGCACTTAAAACTGGATATCAACACCACCGCTGCCTACCTGAGGCCTTGCGAAAGTGAAAGGGAAGGATTTATAAACCTCATATACACCTGTCTCTTTCGCACTTAAATAACAATGATAATTGCACGGCATGGTAATAAAATCCGATCACAGCCAATAACTAGAAAAGACCACGAACTTCCGTCGGTCTATCCGTTTAGGAAAAAATTACGAACTAAGCTAACATGTTACATGATTAAAAAATACATATTGGGTCGAAAATTAAAGAGCGGGGCATTTTTAAGACAATAATTCCCGTTAATGTGGGCATGATTCTGCCCCGCCGTAATATATTGACCAATTGAGAAATACCGGAGATAAGGTGTAACAGAAAAAAATACATTCGAAATAAGAACTCTTTTAAAAACCAGTTCGAAAAGAATGTCATTTATATGCTAACACATTCTTTGATTCATAAATCCTTAGTGTTACTGTTAGCCTGGTACATCCCACTGTTAGCAGTCTGGGTCAGAAAACGGCTGGTCTTTGCCCAATTGTGGGAAGACCTGTAATTGGTAAATATCATACATCTCTTGTCTTTTTTAGATAAGGTTTTACTTGTTCCTAGCACATCACAGACCAACTTAGTAACTCTGCTGAAATATTCATGCTAATAATATTAGCTATCAACAACAGATGGAGACAAACACATAATTATTAACATAGAAGCACGTGACAGGGAACTTGACCGAGGATAGTTTGTTGTCGCCAAACCAGGGCCTTTCCCAATCTTACAATGATGTCTGACGATCCCAATCATATTTCAAAACGGCGAACGGGACATATTCATCGACATTCTTGAATTAAGATTACAAGAGCACGCCATTGTGAAGCCAAATAAACATACTGGAAACATTTGCGTTGGAAAGTTTTTTTTTAGTTTTTCTTAGCACTGAAACGGCTCGTTTAGAGTATGGAGTTAAAATCCTGAATTAGCTCGAAATGCCACAGTAACATGGCAAAGCGAATACGTTTAGCTCTGCTTTCACTTACCTCAGGATAACGAAGTGGTCTTCGATCTCAACCGTCCCGAGAGCGTTATTGAGTGAGTATAAGATGTCTTGTCCCTTGAGCCCGGAGCCGCGGCCGTCGGCTAACATGTAGATGATATTTCGGCTGGTCGCCATGTACGAGTGGTAAGCTGCATTCGACAAGATTTTCACACATTCATTCAACTATAAGAATATCTATATAACACATAGGTATATCGGGAGGATATGTGGCTCGATGCTCCGATTAAGCCCGCATCAATATAAGTTTTGTAGTTTTTTTTTTTTGACGAGGGAACTTTAATGTAAGAAGAATGTGAAAAGAAGGGGCTGCGCCTAAACGCTGGCAAGACTAAGGTACTGGTATTCGAAAGAGATCAACAAGTGACCGAGTGCGCTATATCGGTAAATGGGCAAATTCTAGAGCAAGTGAATGAATTTGTATATCTAGGAAGCATGTTCACACGAGATGGAAAGTATGAAAAAGATATTGAAAGAAGGATAACTGCCGGAAATATGATGAATGGAGCCATGTCGGCGTTGATGGGCAGTGAAAGTCTAAGCAAGAATGCTCGAGTTGCTGTCCACAACACACCTCATTATATGGCAGCGAATCCTGGGTATGTCAGAGGAAGTATGAAAATAGCTTGAATGCAGTTGAGATGCGATCTCTTCGAAAAATGTGCGGAGTAACGATATTAAATCGAATCCGCAATGAAGAGATTCGCAAATCAATTGGCGTGACTGAGGGCGTGATTGTAAAGACGAAGAAAGGAATGTTACGTTGGTTTGGACACATAGAAAGGCTGAGTGAAGAAATATTGACGAAACAGATTTACAAAGGAAAAGTGTGTGCAAGAAGAGGCAGAGGAAGGTCACGTACCTACCATCTACCTGGATCAAATCGATCGGACGCTCAAGGACGGGAACGTTAGGAGTACTCGAAACCGACGAGATGAAGAGACTAATGAATGTGGACGAAGCCAAAGAGATATGTAAGTCTAGAGAAACCTGGCGCTCTATACTCTCTGCCTACCCCGCTAGGGACTTGGCGTGATGATATGTATGTATGGAACTTTTATGAATTTGTGTTAAAAACCCCGCAGATACTAACCAACAGTAAAGGTATCGTAGACAGTATTGGTGTTGGGTCCGGAGTAGACGTAGAAGACCATGGGGTACTGGGTGGTTGTGTCGTTAACGTCCAAGCCTGGGGGCAGGTGGAGCCTCACGGGGGCTGGGAACCCGTTCTGGAGGGGCACGGTGAAGATAAGGCTGTTCGGCCGGGTCTTATTGAGCAGTCTCTCGCGGACTACTGCGTTGTCCTCCCAAGTTTGCAGGGTTTGGCCTGTCTGCCGAATAAAAACTTGTTTGTTATATAAGCCTGTACGACTACGCCCGAATAATCACGACAATTTCCGACTAAGTACGATCAACCAAAGTTCGTCTGGACAGTATTTGTTATGCATCTTCGGTAATTGTTTCTCTGACTGAGTCATTCATGACGGTAGCCTCCAACAGACGGTAGCGAGAGGTTTAACATTAGCCAAATATCCGCCGTTCGCTAAAACAATATTTAAGTCCACAAAGACAGGTGCACGATCAGATATTAACGGGTCGTTCTTCGACCGAATTGAGAAGCGTGTATGTAGGTAACATCGGCGTTTCTGTCAACTGCCACTTATATGTCAATAATCTTACTATAGCTGTGTAATTTTAAAAATATTATTTTGAAACTCTAATTCAGTACTGTGATCTTTTATCAAACGCGACAAAAAAAAAGAATTTCTTTCAAACCTCACAATGTTTTCGATGACCGTACATCTTGTGGCGAGATCAATTTTGGTTTTGAAGCCGTATTACGACGCCGAATTACGTAAGCCGCTCTATCACTATGACTCCTCTCAGGAAATTTATCAGAATTCGCTTGTGAGTGGTGTGATATCTAACCCTAGGATTGACGATGAAGACGGCAGAGGGCTCGTTGGGTGAGGAGCAAGTGATGGTGAGGTAGGAGCCGCCGCTGCTGGCTGTTGCGGTGGCCCAGCTGCATGGCCCGCCGTTAGGCAGCACAAGGCCGCAGCTCAAGCAGCCCGCCGTGGCGCCCGCTACGTGAACTTGAGACTGCCACGGCGCGTCCGTCACCGTACGGGTGTAGTAACTGTACATTGTACGGACATTTAAATTCAACTTAGGGGACCCAGGGGACACATATATGGCCAAACTTATTCCAACAGTAGCTGTGGCCCGTAGATTGGCATACATTTTTATTTCGATGGTACATCTTTTTTCTAAATAAATAATATTCTGTGTTATTGCTAATAATCTATTTCTGTGCCAAATTCCATCCAAATCCATAAAGTATTTTTTTTATTTACAAACGTCCTCACGAACATTTACATTTATAATAATAGTAGGACAGGTAGTACGGGTACATAATACATATGAACATATAGGAACAGACTCAGTACAGACAATACTTAATATTGAATGTAAAACTTATATTAAGATTGACAGGCACTATTACGTTGAAATGTCACTTGCCTACTGCCTACTGCATTTACGGATTTATTATCACAAGAGGGAGACACACTCAATGATGAATTATAAAGAGAAGCATACATAGTTGTGAATTGGATAGAATAAGGAACCTGATAACGATACGTACTAAGCCAAGTTGGTCTCATCCATGCCGACATAGTTGTTGACAGTAAAAGCTCCAGGGGTG